>PVHP010027110.1:0-24083 GCA_004024765.1 Zapus hudsonius | reverse complement strand
CTCTCTTTCTTTATTTCCTTGTCTTTTTTTGTTTGTTTGTTTTTTAAGGTAGGGTCTCACTGTTTCCCAGGCTGGTCTCAAACTCACAGCGATCCTTCTACTTCTGCCTCACTAATACGGGGATTAAAGCCGTGTGCCACCAACCAAGGCTCTTTCTTCTCTTTCATTTCCTTTCTTCCTTCTTTCTTTTTTCCTTTGATAGTCTTATGTAGCACAGGCTGGCCTTGAACTTACTATGTAGCCAAGGATGACAATGAATTTCTGATCCTCCCAAATTCTGGGATTACAGGCATGCGTCATGACACACAGGTTTTTTTCCTTTTCATTTAAAATATTTATTTGCGGGGGTTGGGGATTTGGCTCAGTGGATGCGTGCTTGCCTAGCAAGCGCAAGGCCCTGGGTTCGGTCCTCAGCACTGCAAAAAAATATTTATTTGCAAACAGAGAAGAGAGAGAGAGAGAATATGAACAGGAATGAGAACGAGAATAAGCAAACCAGGGCTTCTTTCTCCTGCAAGTGAACTCCAGACACATGTGCCACACTGTGTATCCAGCTTTGCATAGATACTGGGGAACTGAACTCAGCCTGGCCAGCACCTTTAATCCCTGAGTCATCTCTCCAGCCCAACACCTAGTTTTTAAATTTTTATTTTATTTACTTAATGTTTGCAAGGAGAGAGAGAGGGAGGGAGGGAGGGAGGGAGAGAGAGAATGAGTACATTAGGGCCTCCAGCCACTGCAAATGAACACCAGATGCATGTGCCACTTTGTGCAGCTGGTGCTGAGGAATTGAACCCAGGTCGTTAGGTTTTGCAGGCAAGCGTCTTAACCACTAAGCTATCTCTCCAGCCCCTCCAGTCTGTTTCTTGATGCTTGGACACATACTAGGCTCCAACCAGGATGGGTGGGTACTGGGGAACTGAACCTAGGTTGACAGAACCACAAGCAAGCGGCTTTAACAACTGAGCCATTTCCCCGGCGCATTCCTTCTTGTCTTTTGAGACAGGGTCTCACTATGTAGCCCAGGCTGACCTCAAACTATGGATCCTCCTGCCTCAGCCTCTTAAGTGTTGGGATTATCAGTGAACACCTCCATACCCAAATCTCCCTGAGAGGGACATTCTGAATGATGAGTGGCACCAGGGACTAAAGGAGAGGTTGATGGAGTGAATGTGGAGGCAGGAAGGCCAGTGGAGGGGCTTGGATGGTCCAGGCACCAGGAGGATGGGGTCATGAGGATAAAGGGGAGCATGGGAACTCAAGACACCATTCATACCTGGGATGGTGGTGTACGCCTTTAATCCCAGCACTAGAGGGCATGGTAGAGCTCTCCTTTAATCCCAGCACTAGGGGGCGTGGTGGAGCTCTCCTTTAATCCCAGCACTAGGGGGCGTGGTGGAGCCCTCCTTTAATCCCAGCACTAGAGGGCGTGGTGGAGCTCTCCTTTAATCCCAGCACCAGGGGGTGTGGTGGAGCTCAGCTTTAATCCCAGCACTCGGGAGGCAGAGGTAGGAGGATCGCTGTGAATTCAAGGACAGCCTGAGACTACAGAGTGAATTCCAGGTCAGCCTGGGCTACAGTAAGACCCTACCTCAAAAAATTAAGAAAAGGAGGAGGAAGAGGAAGAGAAGAAAGGCTTAAAGAAGATCAAAGTTAGGAGATTGGTCATGTGCCTGCTCTGAACCTGACCATCTGGTGATTTAGAGACAGTATCCACTCTCAGCTCCTCGTTTCTGAATAGGAGGTGGGCTGGAGGAATACGTGGGGCCTATTCTTGTTTCTCAAAATGGGGTCTCACACTGTAACTCAAGGTGGCCTGGAATTCACTATGTAGCCCAGGATGGCCTCAAGCTTGTGGTGATCCTCCTGCCTCAGCCTCTTGAGTTGAGATTACATACATGAGCCATTATGCCCGATATTACTTTTTTTTTTATTTTTTTGAGGTAGGTTCTCTCTCTCTAGCCCAGGCTGACCTGGAACTCACTCCCTCATTCCAGCCTGGCCTCAAACTCACACCTCCTACCTCAGCCTACTTAGTGCTGGAATTAAAGGTGTGTGCCACCATATCTGGCCTCCAGTTCTCATTTCTTTCAAGCCATAGAATGAGCTGGAGGAGCCAGGCGTGATGGTGTATGCCTTCAGCAGAGGGAGGAAGCAGGAATAAGGAGGATGGCTGTGAGTTCGAGGCCAGCCTGGGACGACAGAGTGAGTTCCAATTAAGCCTGGGGTAGAGTGAGACCCTACCTCCCAAAACAAAAAAACAAACAAGTCAGACATGGCCAAATATACCTGCATCCCAAGTGTTTCGAGGCAGAGATAGAATAACTGCGGGACACATTGGTTAAGTCAGTCTAACCGAAACACAAAACTCCAGGATCAGCAAGAGACCTCAGGGAGACACAGCGGGAAAGGGATGGAGGCCAGGTGACATCTGACTCTGGCCTCTGCATGTGTGCATGGGACTCAGGCTCTTCACACAATCGTGCATACATCACACATGCCACACACGCGTACACATGCGAAACACCAAAAGGGAAGGGGAGCAGAGGGATGGCTCAGTGGTTAAGGCGCTTGCCATCAAAGCCTAATAGCCCAGGTTGGATTCCCCAGTTCCCACGTAAAGTCAGATGCACAGAATGGCACATGCATCTGGAGTTCATTTGCAGAGGCGGGAGGCCCTGCCCATTCTCTCTCTCTCTCTCTCTCTCTCTCTCTCTCTCTCTCTCTCTTTTTCTCTCTCTCTCTCATCTGCTTGCAAATAAACAAATAAAAGCCGAGCATGGTGGCGCACGCCTTTAATCCCAGCACTCGGGAGGCAGAGGTAGGAGGATCGCCATGAGCTCAAGGCCAGCCTGAGACTACAGAGTGAATTCCAGGTCAGCCTGGGCTAGAGCGAGACCCTGCCTCGAAAAACTAAAATAAATAAAAAGAAAAAGAAATAAAACATTTTTTAGAGAAGGAAAGAAAAGAAGACAACCTGAATTTAGTAGTGCATGAATGTAACCTCAGCTCTCAGGAGAATCAGGAGTTGGAGACCAGCCTGGGACAACCGGAGAGCCTGTCTCCCAATCAATCAATCCATCCATCAATCACATAAGGAAACAAAGACCAATAGTCACAGAGCAAGTCTCACTGGCCTGCACATGGGTCCCTCCACAGCACACTGCCACATTGCCAGCCTCCCAGGAAGAGGGACCCGGCCCTGACCTCCCCTGTGAGAGGCTCCACCCTCAGCCCAGGGGCCCCCCGAGTCCCCCTCAGGCACCTACACTTCCCCACAGCCCACAGACGCCTCAGCTGCTCCTGCTGGGTTCCCACCCACAGGACACCAACTCCAACTACTCTAAGGCCATGGCACCCCCTGTGTCTGGAGCTGTCCAAATGCTGAAATGTGTTTCTTTCCTCCTTGGCTTCCATCCCTGTCTGTCCAGAACCTCCCAGGGACTCCCTGCTTCACTATGGACAAACCCAGTCTATGCTGCCATGGTCTTCAGGGCCCTAAAAATCCCACCTTCTCCCCACATGACGTCACACTCCAGCTCAGCGGAGAACTCCATGGGCACAGCGAGGAACCCCTCGAATGCTGATCCCCCTTTTCCAGCCCCTCACCCTCAGGACTCAGCTCCCACACTGCTTCCCTCTTTCGTTAAATTCTGTTCCATGATCTGGTTTTGTTCTTTGTCTCTTTGAGTTTTATTTTTGTGTATGTGTATGTGGGGGTGTACCCGTAGAGGTAAGAAAGGGATAGTGGGAAACTTCCTCAGTTACCCTCCACCACATTTTCTGAGACAAGGTCTCTCACTGAACCCAGAACTCACCATTTTGGGTTAGACTAGTATGGTAATTTGAATAATGTCCCCCCCAATAGATTCAAAAGTTTATTATAATTGTAACTTGTCTCCAGCCAGTTCTGGCTGGAGGAGGTGTGTCCCCTTGGCCAGAGCCTAGGGTTCAGCCCTAAGGTGTTTCTGGGGTGGGTCTGGAATTCTAGCTATACATATGCAAAAAGCAGTCTGAGCTCAAGCCTGGAGTTCCTCTTGTTTGCTAGTTTGTAGTGGGCTTGCTTGCTTGAGGTGCTGGTGGTGGGTTTGTCTGTCTCTGCTTGGATCTGTTAGCTCAATAATAAATACTTTCCTCCCCAAAATTGTGCCTGGTTTGGAGATTCATCCCAGCAATGTGTAACTATGACAACCAGCTAGCCGGAGGTCCCCAGGGATCCTGTCAAAGCCTCCAGATGCTGGGGTCACAGGCTGACACCCTCACACCTGGCTTTTCACCTGGGTGCTGGGGATCTAAGCTCAAGTTGGTCCTCATGCTTACATGGAAAGCTCTGGCCACTGATACATTTCCAGGACCTTCAAATTCCAAGCTGACCTGGAATTCACTGTGTCGTCTCAGGGTGGCCTTGAACTCATGGAGATCCTCCTATTTCTGCCTCCCGAGTGCTGGGATGAAAGGCCTCCAGTTGCCACCACGCCCGGCTTTTAAAATATTTTTATTGGTTTGTTTTTTATTTGTTCATTGAGGACATTTATTTATTTGCAAGCTATTGATTTATTTATTTGCAAGTAGAGAGAGATAGAAGAAAGACAGACAGAGAGAATGGGCACTCCAGGGCCTCCAGCCACTGCAAACAGACTCCAGATACATGTGCCATTGTGCATCTGGCTTTACACGGGCACTGGGGAATCAAACTCGGGTCAGTAGGTTTTGCAGGCAAGCTCCTTACCCACTCAGCAATCTCTCCAGCCCTCTACACTTATTTATTTGACAGAGACAGACAGACAGACAGACAGAGAGAATGGGCACAACAGGGTCTCTTGCCTCTGCAAATGAACTACAGACTCAGGCGCCACTTTGTGCATCTGGCTTTACATGGGTACTGGGGAATCAAACCAGGGCCATTAGGCTTTGCAAGCAAGTGCCTTAAACCACTGAGCCATCTCTCTAGCCCTGGAATTCATTCTCTTTGTTATTTTAATGTCCCACTCAACCAAAAAAAAATAAAAAAATAAAAAGCCGGGCGTTGTGGTGCACACCTTTAATCCCAGCACTCAGAGGCAGAGGTAGGAGGATCACCATGAGTTCAAGGCCAACCAGATACTACATAGTGAATTCCAGGTCAGCCTGGGCTAGAGTGAGACCCTACCTCGAAAAACCAAAAAAAAAATTCTTTTAAATGTCCCACTCGGTCTAAAATGTAAACTCTCTGACAATAGGTATCCGTGTTCTGTTCACGGTGGGATTCCTGGGATGTTAACAGGGCCAAACACATAATGAGGGCGTGGCCCCTCCTGTTGAATGAATAATCCCTTCCTGTTCCTCCAGCCCACAGACTAAAGCCCAAGGCTGGATTTCCAAACTCAAGTGGCTATGGAACCTGACAATGCCATTGGCCATTGGCCCTGACAATTCTCCTTCTATTCAACAATGAATGTCCCCAGGGCCTGCATCCCTCCTCCTGCCTGGCTGACACACAGCTTCTACCAACAGCTCAATTCTTCTCTCCCTGACTCCATGGGAAACCAAATTAAGATTAGAGACCGGGGCTGGAGAGACGGCTTCATAGTCAAAGGCATTTGCTTGCAAAGCTTGGTGGGTACCCAAGTAAGAGCTGAATGCAGTGCGGTGCATCTGGTGTTCAAAACCGTAGCAAGACACAGAGCAAGATGGTAAGACCCTGTTTCTGAAGAGTCCACCTGCCTGGGCTGCAGGTCACTGAGAAATCAAGCTGGAGCTGAGCTGGAAACCTCCTCCCCGTTGACCAACTGACAGAAAGCTGGAAAAAGCTATGGCTGCCTGCAGCCCTATGGGAGAGAGAAGTCATCAATGGTGGTGAACAGCCATGGACCCTGCAAGCCTTAAGACTGACCAGCCAGGCCAAATGTGCCAACTGGGGCAATAGTGGCACGTCTATTGTGGGGAAACCAACTGCTCTCTGATTGGGCTGGAGGCCACTCCACGGGAGGGAATCCATGCCTGGTGCTGAAGACCTAGTCAAAGCCTATGGTGGGGAGGTCATGAGCCTCAGGGGAGCAATGCCTGCTGTTGTCTGGATAAATGCATATATTATGCCCACCAAACTTCCCTGTAAGCACGCTTTTTAATGTTTATATCTATATATTAATATTATTCTCAGTTTTAGTTAGGAAAGCTTCTCTTTTCAGATGGTGGTGATCCCTGGAATAACTCAAAAGTCACCATAATGCTGAGAAGAAGTGACAGTGGAGTGTTCAGCGCTGGGACATCTCTGTCACACCCTCCAAGGCTCAGGGTCCATTGTGGAAGAGACGCAGAAAGAATGTAAGAGCCAAAGGAAGGGCAGGACTGCTTACAGCGCAATCTTCTTCCAGACGTAAAATGGCCTTGAGGTTCATGACCTCATGCACAGTGCCCGACACTTCCTACACATGACCTTCATAATGGGAGGAAAAGATGATGACATCACAATAAAAGACTAATGGAGAGGGGGAGGGGACATGATGGAGGGCGGATTTGAGAGGGGGAGGTGGGGGTGGGGAGGGAACTATCATGGTTTATTGTCTATAATTATGGAAGCTGTCAATAAAAAGTTAAAAAAAACAGTGGCAAGAGATACACGCACAAATGAATGAATGAATGAATGAATAAATAAACAAACAAATTTAAAGTAAAAGAATAGCTGGGCATGGTGGCGCACGCCTTTAATCCCAGCACTCAGGAGGCAGAGGTAGGAGGATCGCCGTGAGTTCAAGGCCACCCTGAGACTACATAGTGAATTCCAGGTCAGCCTGGGCCAGAGTGAGACCCTACCTCAAAAAACCAAAATAAAAAAAAAAAGAATAGTAAAGGCATGTTTGGAGCTGGTGATGAGTTCAAGGCCAGGCCTGGTTATAAGAGACATTGTCTCAAAAAACAAACACATGCCTGGTCTTAGTGGCACACTTAGTGGCTGTCATGGTTTGATCCAGGGGTCCCCCACAAACAAATGAATGTGTTCTGATAGATCGATCCTCAGCTGATGGAAATTTGGGAATTAGAACCTCACTAGAGCTGTGTTGTTGGGGCAGGCTTATGGGGTTATAAGCCAGCTTCCCCTTGCCAGAGTTTGGCACACCTTCCTGCCGCTGTTTGCAGTGCTGTGGCGGAGGTGATGTCCAGCCCTCTGCTCATGCCATCGTTTTCCCTGCCAGGATGGAGTCTCCCCTCGAGTCCGAAAGCCAAATAAACCCATTCCTCTACAAGCCGCTTTTGTTTGGGTTCTTTCTGCGCAGCAACTAGAAAGCTGACTGCAACAGTGGCCTTTAATCCTAGCACTCAGGAGGCAGAGGCAGAAGGATCGCAGAGTTCGAGGCCAGCCTGGGACTACAGAGTGAGTTCTAGGTCAGCCTGGGCTAAACCCTACTTCAAAGGGAAAAAAATGACAAAGACATGATCAGTATGGCCCTGACACATCCCAGCAGATGGTACATATGCTTAACCACAGAGTTCCTTACAGGTCCCTAAAAGTCTTTCCAAGAGGATACTGGAGGAATGAACCCAGGTCATTAGACATTTGACCTGAAATTGACCTGAAAAATACAATATAAGGGGGTTTAAATTTTGGCTACTTACATGGTCTTCAGCACTCAGCAAGAAAAGGATAGATAGCCAGGGAAAAAAGTACTTAGAGTAACGGCTGTGCCACTGTCAAAGTTAAATGCTAGATATGTATTCTGCTAATGTCTCATCTGCCTTATAAGATCTACAAGAACAGGCATAGACTATGTTAGACACCACCATGACATCTGGTTAATAGCTTTTTAGAAGTGGATTTCTGGATCTTCGTGGTGAAAGAGAATTATACCTATTATTTCTGATAAAAGTAATTCTGGAAGCCGGGCGTGGTGGCGCACGCCTTTAATCCCAGCACTCGGGAGGCAGAGGTAGGAGGATCGCTGTGAGTTCGAGGTCACCCTGAGACTACAGAGTGAATTCCAGGTCAGCCTGGGCTAGAGCGAGACCCTACCTCAAAAAACTAAAAAAAAAAGTAATTTTGGGAACTGGAGAGATAGGCCAGTGGTTAAGGCACTTGCCTGCAAAGCCTAACAACCCTGGTTTGATTCCCCAGTGCCCACAAAGCGAGATGCACAACGAGGCGCTTGTGTCTGGAGTTTGCAGTGACGGGAGTCCCTGGTGCTCGCTCTCTCTCTCTCTCTCTCTCTCTCTCTCTCTCTCTCTCTCTCTGTCTCTTTTAGCTTACAAATAAATAAAATCCTTTAGAATTACAAATATTAATAATAAAATAAAAAAGAGCCAGACGTGGTGACGCACACCTTTAATCCCAGCACTGGGGAGGCTGAGGTAGGAGGATCGCCGTGAGTTCAAGGCCAGTCTGAGACTCCATAGTGAATTCCAGGTCAGCCTGGACTAGAGCGAGACCCGACCTCAAAAACAAAAATAATAAAATAAAATAAAAAAGAGAGAAAGGAAAGAAGAAAGGGAGATGGAGAGAAACAGGAAGGGGCAGGAAAGATGGCTGAGTGAGGAAAGACACTTGCAAACCTACTGCCTCAAGTTCCATCCTCCCGAACATCCACGTGAAGCTGATGTGCCCATGATCCCAACGTGGCAGAGTCAGAGGAGTCCAGAAGCTCGAAGGCCAGCCAGACAGGCACACAGCAGCCAAGCATCAAGAGACCCTGCCTCAAAAAAATGTGGAAGAGCTGGGCGTGGTGGTGCCCGCCTTTAATCCCAGCACTCGGGAGGCAGAGGCAGGAGGATTGCCGTGAGTTCGAGGCCAGCCTGAGACTACATAGAGAATTCCAGGTCAGCCTGGGCTAGAGTGAGACCCTACCTCGAAAAATCCAAAAGAAAAAAGCCAGATGCACAAAGTGGCACATGCATCTGGAGTTCATTTGCAGTAGCAAGAGGCCCTGATGTGCACATGCTCTCTGTCTTCTCTCTATCTCTTTCTCTGCTTGCAAATAAATAAAAATGCTTTTTAAAAAATGTGGAAGAAGAAGGAGGTCAAACACCCCAAGGTCATCTTCTGACCACTATGGCACACACATGCATTCATACACACAAACACACACACACACAAATAAATAAAATAAGAGAAAGAATCCAGGTGAGGCAGAGGTAGGAGGATCACTGTGAATTCGAGGCCACCCTGAGACTACGTAGTGAATTCCAGGTCAGCCTGAGCTAGAGCGAGACCCTACCCCCCCCAAAAAAAAAGAATGGGGCTGGAGAGATGGCTAAGTGGTTAAGTTTTTTTGCTTGCAAAGCCCAATAACCCGCTGTTGGATTCCCCAGCAACCATGTAAAGCCAGATGCACAAAAGGGTGTAGGCATCTGGAGTTCCTTTGCAGCAGCTGGGGGCCCTGGTGTGCCCAGCCCTTTCTCTCTCTCCTCTCTCTCTCTCTCTCTTTCTCTCTCTTTCTCTCTCTCTCTCTCTTTATCTCTCTCTCCTCTCAGCTTGTAAATTAAATTAAATTTTTTTTCAAAGAAAGAAGGAAGGAAGGAAGAAAAGGAAGAAGAGAAGGAGGGATGGAGGGAGGGCTGGAAAGGCCCGAGTCCTGGGGCTGGAGATGGAGTGCTTGTCTACCACGCAGGAAGCCCGGGGTTCGATCCCCAGCCTGACCATAGATAGCAGCCAATGCCTCCAACCTCAGCCTGAGCTCCTACTCTGTCAACGCGGCCCATCGGCGGAGGCTCCTCGGGCCGAGCTCTGTCCAGGGTACTAGCAGCACGAACGGCGCCAAGGAGGTCACTCAGCAAGGAAACGTCTTTGACCGCTGAGCCATTTCCCAGCCCCGTGACTGAGAAAAAAACGGAAACAATCTTGCTGTCACCAACAGCACAGTGGCTAAGTAAATACAATGTAATCACACTCAGGAAGCCTAGGTAGTCATGAATAAAAATGGGATATTTCAGGGCTGGAGAGATGGCTCAGCGGTTAAGGTGCTTGCTTGCAAAATCTAATGGCCTGGGTTTGATTCCCTAACACCCATGTAAGGCCAGATGCACAAAGTGCTGCATGCATCTGGAGTTTGTTTGTGATGAGCTAGAGGCCCTGGCGTGCCCATTCTCTCTCTGTGTGTGTGTGTCTCTCTCTGTGTCTCCCTCTGTCTCTCTCTCTCCAAATAAGTTAATAAATAAAATTTTTTTTTGGATTTTCAAGCCCAGGCTGACCTGGAATTCACTATGTAGTCTCAAGGTGGCCTTGAACTCACAGCACTCCTCTACCTCTGCCTCCCGAGTGCTGGGATTAATAGCATGTGACACCATGCCCAGCTAAAATATATTTTTTTAAAAATGGGATCTTTCAAGCCAGGCATAGTGGCATACACCTGTAATCCCAAAACTCGGGAGGGAGGCAGAGGTAGGAGGATCACCATGAGTTTGGGGCCACCCTGAGACTCCATAGTGAATTCCAGATCAGCCTGGGCTAGAGCGAGACCCCAGCTTGAAAAACAAAACAAAAATTTATTATCCCAAAGATGAGGTCTTGGTTACTCCAGCAGGGAGGGAGGTATTGGTTGGGAAAAGGATACTCGTGGTGAGGGCTTTCAGAACACCCTGAGGGATTAGACGCGTGTTGACTTAATCAAGAGTCATTAAACCGTACTCAGATGTCAAACTGATTCCTGTGGACAGAGGTACGGGAGCATCACCTGGCTCTTGTCACTGCCCAGGAAGAGAATGTAAGCCTGCGTTCAGTAAGGCGAAGGCCATCGCTTAAGCACTCTGAGGGGTGCCAGCCTCTGCCCCAAAGCCAACTTTGAGATCCATTCTCTCTCAAGAGGTAGAGGCAGGAGAACCAGAGTTCCAGGTTATCCCTTGGCTATATAGCAAGTTAGACAGCAACCTGGGATATATGAGACCCTCTCTCCAAAAACTGGCCCCATAAGAAAGAAAGAAAGAAAGAAAAGAGGCCGGGCGTGGTGGTGCACGCCTTTAATCCCAGCACTCGGGAGGCAGAGGTAGGAGGATCGCTGTGAGTTCAAGGCCACCTTGAGACTCCATAGTGAATTCCAGGTCAGCCTGGACTAGAGCGAGACCCTACCTCGAAAAACCGAAAAGGAAGAAAAAAAGAAAGGAAGAAAGAAAGAAAGAAAGAAAGGAAAGAAAGAAAGAAAGAAAGAAAGAAAGAAAGAAAGAAAGAAAGAAAGAAAGAAAGAAAGAAAGAAAGAAAGAAAGAAAGAAAGAAAGGAAAGAAAAAAAGAAAACCTCTGGTTCTTGTGACAGGGGCCTTGCCAGTCTGTAGAACTTCCTCCCTCTCCTCCAGCCCCTGCTGGATGCCCCTTGCTGCCTGTCTTTCTCTCTTATTTTTAAAACTATTTAATTTATTTATTTGAGAGAAAGAGGCAAACAGAGAGCATAGGTGCACCAGAGCCTCCAGCCACTGCAAACAAACTCCAGACACATGCGCCACCTTGTGCGTCTACATGGGTCCCGGGGAATCAAACTCAGGCCCTTTTGCTTCGCAGGCAAGAGCCTTAACCCCTAAGCCAACTGTCCAGCCCCTGCCAGTCTTTCTTTTTTTTTAGAGATACAGAGAGAGAGAGAGAGAGAACAGAGCCACCACCTATGTGGGTCCTGGGGAATTGAACCAGGGGCCTTAGGCACTGGAGGCAAGTGCCTTAACCGCTGAGCCATCTCTCCAGCCCCCTGCCAGTCTTTCTCTTCTTACAACCCGAGGTCCTGCTCCTTCTCACCTTAGACCTTTGCTCTGTTTGTTGAGACTGGAGCTCACTAGGTGTCTCAGCCTCCAGAGTACCAGGAGGCATGCCCCGCCATGCTCCTCTTGTGAGGTGCCGGGGCTTGAACCCATGGCTTTGCGTGTGCTAGGCAAACCCTGAACCAACAGAGCCTCATCCCCAGCCCCTATTTGTATCAGTGCCATAATGTGAATCCACCAATAATAACAATGATTCGTGTCTGCCCTGTTTACCCAGCTGTTCCCAGTGCCCTCATACCCACTGTCTACTTGCCTGCAAAGCCTGAAGGCCCAGGTGCGATTCCCCAGTTCCCACGTAAAGCCAGATGCACAAAGTGGTGCACGTGTCTGGCATTTATTTGCAGTGGCCAGAGGCCTGGTGTGTCCATACTCAGTCTATCTATCTACCTCATTGTTTCATAGATAACTAAATAAATAAAAGTTTTTTTTGAGGTAGGGTCTTGTTCTAGCCCAGGCTGACCTGGAATTCACTATGCCGTCTCAGGATGGCCTTGAACTCACAGCGATTCTCCTACCTCTGCCTCCCGAGTGCTGGGACTAAAGGCGTGCGCCACTACGCCCGGCTAAAAGTGTTTTTTAAAATGTTTTTATTTATTTATTTGCAAGCAGAGAGAGCTAGGAGAGAGAGAGATAGAGATAGAGATAGAGAGAGAGAGAGAGAGAGAATAGGCAGACTCCAGACACATGTGCCTCTGTGCATCTGGCTTACATGGGCGCTGTGGAAACAAACTCGGGTCATCAGGCTCTTCAGGCAGGTGCCTTAACCACTGAACAATCACTCCAGCCCATAAAAGTATTTTTTAAAAGAGAAAGAAGAGAGGCGTGGTAGTGCACACCTTTAATCCCAGCTCTCGGGAGCAGAGGTGGAAGGATGCTGTGAGTTCCAGGCCAGCCTGAGATGACATAGTGAATTCCAGGTCAGCCTGGGCTAAAGCAAGACCCTACCTCGAAAAATCCAAAAAATAAAATAAAATAAAAACAATAACAAAAGGAACCGTCTGAGGCCAGCTGAGTGAGGCGGAGCATGCCTTTATCCTAGCTCTCTGGGAAGCTGAAGCAGGAAGGTTCAAGGCAGCCCAACAAGTCAGCGAGACCCTGTCTCAAAATTTTAAAAAATTGGGTTGGGGATTTAGCTCAGTGGATGAGCGCTTGCCTAGCAAGCGCAAGGCCCTGGGTTCGGTCCTCAGCATGGCAAAAAAAATTTTTTTTTAATTAAGGGAGATGAAAGTGTAGTTCAGTGGTACACACACACACACACACACACACACACACACACACACACACACACACACACCACATCGTTTTTTGTCACTATCCCAGGCTGGCCTCAAACTCAATATGTAGCTGAGGATGATCTTTTTTAAAAAACATTTTATTTATTCATTTTTCAAGCAGAGAGACACACACACAGAGAGAGAGAGAGAGAGAGAGAGAGAGCACACTAGGGCCACCACCTTGTGGGTCTGGCTTATGTGGGTCCTGGGGAATTGAACCTGGGGCCTTAGGCACTGGAGGCAAGTGCCTTAACCGCTGAGCCATCTCTCCAGCCTGGCCCTGTTTATTTTTGAGATAAGGTCTCACTGTGTAACCCAGGCTGGTCTGGATCTCATGATCCTCCTGCCTCAGCTTCCTGAGTACTGAGATCACACATGTGCACCACCATGCCCAGCTGGGTCTGGGGTCTGGAGACCATTTCTTATCCTCCTCCTAGAATCATGATGTCACTGAGTCACCCTGGTGCCCCAGACCACGAAGAGAAGGTGAACATTCAGGCCTCTATCCTTGAGATATGATCGGAAGGATCTCTGTGGCGTCCATGTTTCTTAGCGTAAAGTCCTGTTAGAGATGTACCTTCTGAGAAGCTGAAAGGACACAGGCACAGAAAGGGTCCCTAACGCCAACTTTCAGGGGGGAGTGAAAAGCAAGCTCAGGAAAGGATAGTGACATGACATTGTGGCATTTATATGGTAGACACAGGGACCCATCCCTTGGGGGTCTGGGTAGAGATCCATGAGCTCTCCCTCAGAGAATGACAGAAGAGAAGCTTACAAACCTGCTGATGACCCGAGGCCTCCTTGAGTTATCTTTATGGCGATAGGAGAAGTGGGCTAAGACAGAAATGTGGCTGGGCGTGGTGGCGCACGCCTTTAATCCCAGCACTCAGGAGGCAGAGGTAGGAGGATCACCGTGAGTTCATGGCCAGCCTGAGACTACAGAGTGAATTCCAGGTCAGCCTGGGCTAGAGCGAGACCTTACCTCGAAAAACCAAAAAAAAAAAAAAAAAAAAAAAAAAAAAAAAAAAAAAAGAAAGAAAGAAAAGAAAAAGAAAGAAAGAAAGAAAGAAAGAAAGAAAGAAAGAAAGAAAGAAAGAAAGAAAGAAAGAAATGTGGGGGACACGGGCAGAGGGGAAAGCTTGTAGCAGGGTGGGCACAGAGAAAGATGGAGAGATTTGGGGAGGTCTCAGATGCTTGAACAGGGAAATACATGGAGATTTTTTTAATTCCTGAGGGTATGGGGGGGAGAGTCACAATCCAACACAGAGGGAGGCAGAAGACACAGAGAGGCCGAGACAAGGAAGAGAGACAAAGAGCAAAGGAAAAGAAAGAGGGAAGGAGGGAGGGAGGAGAGAGGAGAGTAAGCCACCCACCTGAGGTGGGGCTGCGGGGCTTTTGCAAATTGCTTCCCCAACACTTTTTCTGGGCCTCTCGCATCAACAGACCTACGGGGTGTGTGATGCTGTTCAGGCCTTGGACAGAGCTGAGCTGATACAGGCGTCCACACAAGGGGAGGGGTGTCAACTTCCAGCTCTGTCTTTCTTCCTTTGCTTCTCTGTGACCCACAGGAAGAGGCCAGGTTCAGTGTGGCGGGGACAGGGGCTGGTGCTGGGCACTGTGGAAGGAGGCCACCTCTCAGGTGCCCAAGCTGCTGGCACCCACCTGTTCTTGGCTCTGTCCCCAGGTGCTCCTGTCTGGCCAACATTCCCTCAACCTGTGGCCATGGTTTGCTGGCCACACCAACACCCTCCCCAAGTGCCCTCAAGACCAGTGTCCCCCCCCCCAACCCACCTTTCTGCCCTGCTCCCCGATAGATAGGTTTGGGGTGCTGGTGGACAGCTTGGTGGACAGTTGACGGTGTGCAGGGTCAAGCTGACATGGATGAGGAGGAAGAGGAGGGGGTATTGGTGATGGACGAAGCTGACTCTTTGGTGGGGGGAGAAGAAGGGCTGGGGGAGGGGTGGTGAGGAAGCAGGTTGGGGGGGAGCAGGACCAAGCTCACATTTGGCATTCAGGGCAGCTGACAATAAAAATGCTTTATTGCCAAGAAACTGGATCGATCGGGGCTGGAGGGGGCCGGCAGGGGGGACGCGGAGGGCTCAGCGCAGAGGCCAGCGGCCCAGCCTCCGCAGCGACCAGGGCCGAGCCGCCCTCCCCCCAGCGCCCCCCTCCCAGCCTCCTGCCCTTTCTCTCTCCTGCAGCCACCGCTTAGTTCTTATTATATTTTTTCTTATATATTTTCCCCCAGCTTCTCCTGCTCCTGTTTTTTTTTTTTCTTTTAATTTTTTTTTTAAACTGGCTGTACTCCCAATGCCGCAGGCTGGGTGGGGGTGGGGCGGGGGTGTCTGCCCAGGCCAGGCCCTACCCACAGGCTTTCAGGGCTGCTAACTCTGGGATGAGAGATCCCATACCCCCTTTGCCCCATTTCACTCAGGTTCCCCCCCAAACCCTGCTCCCCCAGAGCCCAGCTGGCCCCTGTATACCTACCTATTTTCAGCCACACCATAGTGGGCTCAGGGCCTTGGCCAGACTTCTTCCCCTCCCCCCTACCTGGCCCCCTGCTCACTCAGAGCCATTTGGCTGATGGTCAGAACTGCCCATCAAGGGGGCTCTGAGCCCCTGGGGACCCAGATGGGAGGAAGGAGGGGGAGAGGTCGGGGGTCAGGCCACGTCCCCTTAGCTCATCTTTTCCCCTCCCCCCTCCTAACAAAGGGAACAGCCATCCTGTCACTGGGGTGGGGTGGGGTGGGAGGGATGGTGGCCTGGTACTCAGGGAAGCCAGAGAAGGGCTATGGATGGCCATGGGCAGGAGGTAGGGGTGGGGGATGCCTGCCCCTCCTCCACCAGCCCCCTAGGGTCAAGGCTAAGGTGATTCCTCAACCTCTCCAGCCTGGGCTGGAAAAACAAAAGACAGGAGCCCATGGGGAGCTGAGGGCTAGGGGAGGAAGCACCTGGGGACGGAGGGGCAGCAGGCACCCTCCCGGCTCTGACTTCCCCCCACCCCAACACCTCCTGGTGACCCTGCCTCCCATCTGCACGACTCAGGATCCTAGAGCTTTGAGAGATTTGGAGGAACATGGGGGAAACTGAGGCCCAGGGAAGAGAGAAAGCCGGGTGGAGAATATAACCCCAGACTCTCAGCACTGTTCTTTCTCCTCCTCAACCTATCAAGGGGTAGGTTGGTAGAAGGCTCTGGAAAGAGGAAGCTGAGGGCTGGGAGAGGCTGCGTTTTTGGATGCTAAGTGTGATCTGCCTGGCACTGGCCTGGTACAGCTGTGCTGAGGGACTTAGTTGAAAAGATCTGGTAGTTGACAGGATGCTCTTAAGTGGCTGGCCAGCCACGGTTGGGGAAGACAACCTTCAGACATGACTGTCTCTTGCTCATAGTGCCTGGAGAACCCACACAGTCTGGGCTAGCCCCAGGACTTCCCGCCTGCCCAGCCTGACTGGGGCAGGCCAAGGGAAACTGAGGCAGCGAACGAGCTGGGAGCAACCTTGCCCCTGGAAATAAAGAGCCACTGGGGAAACAAACAGGAAATAGAACTGAAATGTTCCAACCGAGGCTGGGGTGTCTCTTGAGAAAGAGGGCCGAAGCCAAGGGGAAGAGGGGGAGGATGGGGCATGTCTCTTTGGGGAGGGGGGCTCAAGCATACCCCCATAGCCTGCCCAGGAAGCCCCAGATGCGCCCAGAACTAAGGGGTCCCAACTGCCCTCCCCCAAACCTCCCCTCCCTTTTTTCCCTCTCTTTCTCGCTGGCTATCGACCGACCAGGCTGTGACATGGTGGATCAATACAGCAGGGATATAAAGCCGGCTGGCTGCCTGCCTGCCTCTCCCTCTCTCTCTCTCTCTCTCTCTCTCTCTCTCTCTCTCTCTCTCTCTCTCTCTCTTTCTCTCTCTCTTCCTTGCTTGCCTTCCTTTCCTTTCCTGGAGCCGCACCCAGGCCCCCCCATCCCATGTACCCCTTGCCCCTGCCTCCGAGGGACCGGTCCCCACCCCTCCTCCCCTACTGCAGGAGAGCCAGGAGAGGGGGTGAGTATGAGGGTGGACAGGGAAGTAGAGGGGTGTGGGGGTCACACTTGAAGGTAAAGGGGTTGGGGTACATCGAGAGACAGTTCCTCTGGAAGCAGCTCAGAGAGATGGGGCCCTTTGAAGGTGAGGGATAAAGTCAGGGCCCCCCGGGTGGGGGAAGGGGAGACACCATCCTGAGCCAATGGGGCAAAGGGAAGGAAGGCCTGCGTGCTGGAGTTAACAAAGGATGAGAAAAGTGGGGGCCCACCCACGGGGCCACAGCCGTCCACCTCCCCCACCCGCCCTGTGGATCCCCACGGGTGCCTTGGCCTCTCCTCAGGGCCTGGCTTTCACCTTGTGGGGTGTTGGGCATGAGGTTCCAGACAGTAGGCTGGGTGGGGGTGAGCTTTGAGTCTCCATAGAGGGCAAGGTGTGCTCAGGTCCTTAAAGCTTCGGGGTGCTTATCTCCTGAGTCTCCTGACCCTTGAGTTATGTCTCTGAGTCTACAGGTATGTCCCAGGGGCAACGGGGGCTGGGTTTATACTTCTGTAAGTATAAACACTCATCCTGAGTGTCCCCAGATATCTCTGTGGCCCTTGCTGGGGTGTGGATGTATTCCAAGCTCCTGTCCTCTGTTCCCGGGTGGCTGTGTGTTTCAGCGAGTTCTAGAAAATCTGTAGGTGGGGGACATGTCTGCATCCCTGGCGGAGCGGAGCATGGCTGGCCATGTTTCTGAGTGAGTCTCTGTGTGTTCCTGCGCCTGTGTGTGGGGGTCGCACCTGTGCTGAAGGGCCTGTGTGGTGGTCTCCGGTGTAGATGGTGGGCTCTTTATGAGTGCTGGAGCCTTGGGTGGTTTGTCTGTGTCTATGTACTCTGCTTGGATCTGGATGTCGATGGCCAAGTGCCTCTCCACGAGGATGGAGGCTGTGGGTGTGTCCCTCCCTGAATGTGTCATGGTGCTCGTGATGGCGGGGTGAGGAGGGGAGTCATATCCCTGAGCCTGAGTGGGGGAGGGGGAGGCGGCAAAGGCTGCCACCAAGACACTGTTTTATCGAGACATGGTCCCTACACAGAGTATAAGGGCCCGCTTGCCTTCCTTCCTTCCCTGCCAGAGGCCCCAAGCCCTTGCCAGGATGGGCCTGGGCCCCCCTCCCTTCTCCCACCTTGGGCAAGCGTACCTCTGGACTCCTCAGTGCCCCCAGCTCTGATGGACAACACCTCAACTCCACCAAGCGACCTCCGTCCCTCCCAACCCCCCCAGCGCCACCCGCTCCCCCCGCCCTCCCCCCACCACAAGTCCAGTCCAACCCAGACAAAAGCAATTACTCCTGAGGTAGGATGTGAGTGTGGGTGTTAGAAACAGAAAAAAAAAGTGGGGGGAAGGGAGGGGGAGAGAGACCCACACGCGCACACGCACGCACACACAGACACAGGCAGGGATGGTCAGCCCGAGACAAGGATGGAGAAAAAGACAGAGTGAGGGACACATAGGGAGACCCATAGGCTGGAGATGAAAGAGACCAGAGGGAGGCAGAGACAGAGAGAGAACACAGGGCAGCCAGCAGCCCAGCGCTGAGCCGCACAGAGAGGGACGCGCAGAGGACAGACGGACGCAGATAAAGAGATGGAGAGCCTGGTGTGGTCCAGGGACAGCTACTAAACACAGAGAGAGAATGACACAGAGAATAACAGAGAGACTGAGTGAGAGAATGAGACCAGGCGGGGAGACCGAAAGAAGATCCGATGAAAAGACAGATGCAGACAGATAGACAGAGGTGGGGGGACCCCAAGACAGCAAAGCCAGAGAGGGCTGAAGGGAGACCATGTCCAAAGTCTCTCTTTCTCTCTCTCTCTCTCACACACATACATCACTCAGCTTAGTGTTCACGCCTCCCCAGGCCTGAAGTCAAGTATAATCCAACCCTTCCTATAGTTCTCAGTCTGGCCGGGACCATGGAGTAGACAAAATGGAAGATCAGTCAGAGGTATCAATGGGATCTGAGTTCATGGTCTCAAGGACAGTTGGGAGCAGGACACACCTTCCTTAAGAACCACCAGCTGGCCATGATCTACACACACACACACACACACACACACACACACACACACACACACACACACACACACACTGGGACCTCGGCCATGTTCCTCGCCTCCACCCAGCACAGAAGGCCCTGGAGCCCTCTTGTGAGTCCCTTCCTCCCCCCACCAGCAGCACCTGTCTTCCCGTGTGTCCTCAGTACCATTCTGTCATTCCTCCTTGCTCCTCACCAAGCCACTGGCCTGTGCCTGTCACCTGGGGTGTGTCCTCACTCCCCTCACAATGTCCCCGAGTCTCTCCTTTCTTATCCCAACATGTTTACTGTCCTCCCTTCTGTCTCCAAAGCTCCTTCTCTCTGGACATTTCTCGACTGCAGGCGACAATCTGAGTCACCCATGGACCCCAAGCGGGGTACAGGCAGATGACGGAAATGCAGGCAGACAAAAACGAGCTTTTCTGGAGTGAGGGGGGAACGACACACTCCATTCATGCTTTTCTCTCAAGAGGTTTTTATCATCGTCTTTCCTTTCTGCCTCCCCATCTTCACTAGACCCCACACCTCCATGTGACTCTCTCTCTCTTTCTTCCTCTCTCTCTCTCTCCAAAGACAAGCTAAGACATGATCTATACACGCTCCATGTGCATGGCTCAGAAGTAGCTCCAGGCTGAAGAAGAGAAAACACCGAGGAAGGAACAGAGGATGAAACACATCCGAAGACTAAGAAAAAAAAAAAACAGAAGCGAATGGGGTGGAATCATAGAGGGATGGAGGAAGGAAGGAAGGAAGGAAGGAAGGAAGGAAGGAAGGAAGGAAGGAAGGAAGGAACGAAGGAAGGAAGGAAGGAAGGAACGAAGGGAGGGAGCTGCAGAGACGACCGAGCTGGACAGTCCGGTGTACAGCAGGATTCCCAACAGACCTCTCTAAAAGCTCCGTGGGTCGCTCTAAGGACCACCCTCTGCCAGCCAGCCCTCGCCAAGGCTCTCTGAGGAACATCTGTCTCCTTCTCTCTGAATTCCCAACCCACCGACTGTCCTCAGCCCCTGGGATCCCGTATCCCGTGCTTGCCAGGACGATGGGACTGCCAGAGGCTCCGGGGTCCATTGTTCCTGCTAAGAGAGACAGCTAAGTTTCACGGTTTTCACATCTGGAAGCCCTGCCCCGTGGCCAAGAGACACTCCGACTTATGGCTGCCTCCACCCACCCCACAAACAACAAAGGGACCAAGACTTTTGTTCCTTCCCAGCGCCCCACAATGGTATGACAGCCCCTGGCATCTGGACTCCACATCCAGGGAGGAGTAGCGCTGCCCAGAGCCCGGCTCCCACAATGACGAGCTAAGGAGGCTCTGTGGGTCCCAGCCTCCAAAGCACAGGGCTTACCCTGCCCCTGACGCTCAGTCCCTGGCCCCGACCCAAGCCAGGCACATCTGTAATAGAATCCACCCAGACCCCCACAAGCGCTTGACAGAAGGAAGCCGACTAGACCGGTGTGCAGATACGCGGTACACCTCCTCACTTCTGGGCCTGGTTGGGTCCTGTGTGCACCTAGCATGACTCTACATTTTCACCTTGCCACTCACAAACCCACGCTCGTGAACCCCTGGGTTCTCTGCACGACATCTCATCAGACCCAATGACTCAAGCCTGAGCCTGTTTCCGAGGTCTTGGACGTACGTGGCTGCAGGGAATGTGGGAACCGAGGGGTACACCCTGGTGGGTGAGTTTCAATGACCTCGGGTACCGACCTTCCCCCACCATCAGGTTCACGCCAAAAGCTCCCCCCCCCCAGCATATGCCCTTGTGAAGAGAGAGACAGCAGACGGGGTGTTCACACAGCCCTGCTCCTGCTTGGGCCTTCAGAGGGCACCAGGCACAGTGGACTGTGGCTGGCTGTGGACCTCCAAGGCCAAAGCCACACCGTCCACCCTGCTGGAAGAGAAATTTACTTGGGCCTCTCTTGACCTTCAGGAGTTCCCCCTTGGCACTGCCTCCTCCCAGAGGCACCATGAGGACCCCTTGGGAGGGTCATCTATCCCTCTCGCCTCTAATCCACCACCCACCATCTTGCAGGCTCAAATCAATAATGTTTGTGCCCAACTCCTCACCAGCCAGTGCCCTCACTAAAGCCTGGGGGAGGGGGAGAGTCTCCCTCCTCTCTGGCCCTGCAGACAATGCTTCCGAGCCTAGTGTGCAAGAATTCCCAGAAGAAAGTTGGAATAAACAGATGGATCTGAATCTAATTGGTGTGCGTGATTGCTCGTTTGCTCATTCATTCATTCATTCAACAAGTACTTACTAAGCATTCATGCTATGCTGGGGACCCAAGGCCGACAACTTAGATAAGTAGAGACGTCCCCTCACCCTGGAGCTTATGGAGGGGAGAGACACGATGTAATCAGGCATGGTGGTGCTGAGCAGGGCAAAGGAGGCATGGTGCAATTGAGGAGTCAGGGGAGCTGCTCAGAGCAGGGGACCACAGATGGAGAGCAGAGGGAGATGGGGTGTGAGTTCAAGCCCGAGCAGGAAGAAGGGCCTGGCACGGGCTGGAGGACAGCCAGAGGGTGGGAAGAGAAGGAGTCATTCCCCAGCAAGAGCAATAGAAGGGAGACCCAGGCCTTGGGGTTATGGGGGAGCTTACACATCCATGGAAACCTTGGAGGAGGCCTGGGGACACACTTGGGGAGCCACTTACCTTGGAAGTGTGGCTCTGAAAGACAATGGGGTTAGGACAGTATTTGTTAGACAAAATTCTACCCCTGAAAGTGTGGCCCCTTTCAGAGGTGTCTCTCTGGGGGGGGGTGAACTTGTCCATCAGCCGCTCAGGTATTCTGACAACTGGTCAAAGCCAGTTTGCAGACTGTCAGCTGAACAGACATTTCTAGTTTCTACAGTCAAACCTCCCGAGGGAATCCAGCACCAGCCACTCCCGTCCATTGCTAAGTCAAGCAGAATTGATGTTAAATCGGACTTTTTAAATGTTTTCCAAATGAAATTCATTCCCAAAGCGCAGATGTTTGCCACCAAGATTCCAAAAACCATGGTGGGTCTTGTTGAAGTGGGAAAGGAGAGCTTTATGTTCAGGCGGTCATGAGTTCAAATCCTGACTCTACCACCAACGTGCTGGGTGACCTTAGGCAAGTTGCTTGCTCTTTCTGTATCTCAGGGCTTTTTTTTTTCTTGTTAACAGGTGACTCACCCTAAACCCACAGGAGTAAAGGCCACGTGTCTGGAACAGGTCTTGGCATATAGGTGGCCCCCTAACTAAACATTCGTTGCTTCTCTGAGGTAATTCTCTATCACAGGTGAACAACTCTATCCCATGTATGTCCATAAAACCTTGGACACTTAAGCCTGGTGTGGTGGCTCACGCCTTTAATCCCAACACTTGGGAAGCAAAAGTAGGAGGATGGCCGTGAGTTCGAGGCCAGCCTGAGACTACAGAGTAAATTCCAGGTCAGCCTGGGCTAGAGCGAGACCCTACCTCCAAAAATAAAAACCTTAGACACTTAATGAACATCTACTTGAAGACATAGAACTGTCTCCCCCAACTCTGAAACATACATAAAGCCCTCTGTCGGCTTCAAGCCAGCTTCCAGGCAGCCTGATTGTACAAGTTAGAGGCTCTCAGACACTCACTTCAACCTCAAGGGTGTCAGAGGATATGAGGATCCCTGGGCAAGATGGTTCCCTGAAGAAGGTACTGAGAGAGTTTGAGGCTAGCCTGGGCTACAAAGGAGAAATCCTGAGAGAGAGAGAGAGAGAGAGAGAGAGAGAGAGAGAGAGAGAGAGAGAGAGAGAGAGAGATTCTGTAACTAAAATACCTATGTCTTCAGTCCTAAAACAGGGGCTCATGATTGAACTTTGGTGGGGGTCTCTGAGTACCCATAGCACATTTGGGCACATGTAGATAAGTTTTCTTGTGGCGAGATCTCTACTGCTACAAGACAAGGCCTGCTTGCATTTGCCTTAGTTGTCAGTATTTTAAAAAACTAGGAAGCTGGCCGTGGTGGTGCAGGCCTTTAATCCCAGGACTGGGCAGTCAGAGGTAGGAGGATCGCCATGAGTTCAAGGTCACCCTGAGACTACAAAGTGAATTCCAGCTAGAGTGAGACCCTACCCTGAAAAACCAAAAAATAATAATAATAACAAAAACATAAAAACTAGAAGACTTCCCGTTAAATTCTGACTTCTGGATTCTCTTTCCTAACAGGATGGCACGTAACCCAGGTTGACCTCAAAATCTTTATGAACCTGGGGGTGATCTTGAACTTCTGGTTCTCCTGCCTTGATCTCCCCAGTGCTGGGATGGCGGGTGTGTACACTACTTCTGGCTTACATGGCCCTGGGGATCAAACCCAGGGCTTTGTGCATTGTGGGCAAGCACTCTACCAACCCAGCCTTGGGTTTCTTTGTTTGTTTTTGTTTTTGGTGTTTTGAGACCAGGATCTCATTGTATAATCCTGGCTGGCTTCAAACTTCAAGCTCAGCAACCCTGCCTCAGCCTCCCAAGTGCTGAGATTACAAACTTAACACCACATTCAGCTCCCGTCTTTGTTTCTCTCACTGTCTCCAACTGGGGAGACATGTAATCCAGGCTGGCCTCAAACTTACTATGTAGCCAAGGATGACCTTGAACTTCAGACCCTCTTACCTCCACTTTTCTGAGTGCTGGGATGACCAGCACGCACCACTACACCCAGTTTGTGGAATGCCATGGATCGAACCCAGGACCTCGTGCCACATCCGTCCCCCCTCGTCCTTCTAACTTCTCTTGGAAATTCAGAAACCTGGCCAGTCAGGGTGCTTTTGGAAGGACAGAGCCACGGAGCTAAAGAGAAGCCCTCATGGTCCCAGGCACGCGGGGTGGGTGTCGACGGTCTTGGGTTTCCTTACGTGTCCATGGTTCCTTACAATAAAGGACTCCTGGATGGAGCTCTCCAGGGTCCTGAGGCTCGTGGGTGAAGCTGCTCTGGTTGGAATAGGACTGCCCAGATGTTCTTTGTAGGTGTCCCACTAAACTGAGTTTTGCCTGCAGCTGGGCAAATAGTCAG
>PVHP010027109.1:0-24100 GCA_004024765.1 Zapus hudsonius | reverse complement strand
AAAGGTTAAAAAAAGAAAAAAGTGCAATAAAATGATTACGATCCAAGTAACAAAATAAATATCCAGGAGTCCACGATGAAATAAATAGCTGGGTAAATAAATGCAGGAGAAGAGATCATCTCAATCTAAATAAAATATGCAGCTCTTCCCTTTCCAAGTAGAACCTTCCCAACCTTTTCAGGGTGGGTTAGACTTACTGGCTTTGCCTGCAATGAGCAGAGAGAAAACAGCAATGATTCTACCCAATAGAGACTACCTTGACAAAGACATGTGTGTACCACATTCTCCTTAATGCCTTTAGCAAAATCCATAGACACCCTGGTGTGATGTGACAACAAGGGAACCTTTACTGATATTCTTGCTCAAACCTTTACCTACAATCTAATTACAAAAAGAAAAAATTAACACATTGTGAGACAAGGCCACAGTAGAGGTCATTCTACAGGCTATCTGTATTCCTCAAGAGTAGTAAAACGTAGTGTTCCATCACTGTACCAAACACCAAAGGAAATATTTGTTTTGGCTCAAGGTTTATAGATAGGCCCCAGCTCCCAAAATTTCCATTATCTTCCAATAACAGCATCCAATTATGAATATAATGGAGGATTAATTCATTGATTGGTTTGGAGACTTCACATTCTAATCACCTCTCAATGATTGGATCCAGTGGCTAGGAAGCAAACCTTCAACAAATGAGCCTTTAATGGGACACTTCATAACCAAATCATCACAATGATCAAGATTACAAAAGAAAAATCAAGAAACTACCACCTTCCTGAAGAAATTCAGGAAAACTACAAGTTCCCAAAACAGACTATTAATGAAAAAGCTGGTGAAATCCAAATAAAATCTATGTTCATAGTAGCACACCAATGTTCCTAGTTCTGACAAATGTTCCATGAAAATTGTATATTTTCTAGGGCTTGCCATAACAAAGAACCACAAACCTACATTGCTTAAACAACAGAAATTTCTTGAAGAAATTTCAAGAAGTCTGAAATTGAGGTGTTGGCAGGGCCCTGTCCCTGTGAAGTAATAAATAGGAAAGAAGTTAGTCCTGTCCCTCAGCATCCAATAGCTCTGTAGCTGTGACAGCAAAACCTCAATGTATGCATGTCATTCCCCCTGTATTCATGACTATCTCCAAATTTCCCCCTTTTAAAAGAATACCATGCCAGATGAGGACCCAATCCACTCAAATTGGTCACAGAACTATTCCAGATGAAGTCACACCCAGAAGGTCTAAAAGCAAGGCCATAAATTTGGAGGGACCACAATCAAACCCTCAACAGTAACATAGAATATAATTAAGGGAAAGTGGGGACTAAATATAAGAAGTCACTGTACTATTATTGTAACTTTTCTGTAGATCTCAAATTATTAAGAAATAAAGATATTTTTAAAACTCTATTTATATAAACTGCTATCAAAAGGCAAAATTTTCACAATAAGCAGAATAAAGGCATTTCCCACATTCGGTGGAGCCCATATTAAAAAAGAAAAAAGCAAGATGGTAACCATGGAACATAACTGACTTAGTATCTATAATTCTTTGACATTTATCAATAAAGCTATCATCAAAAATTATGAATTGTTGCCGGGCGTGGTGGTGCACGCCTTTAATCCCAGCACTCGGGAGGCAGAGGTAGAAGGATCACCATGAGTTCAAGGCCACCCTGAGATAGTGAATTCCAGGTCAGCCTGGGCTAGAGTGAGACCCTACCTCGAAAAACCAAATATATATATATATATATATATATATATATATATATATGAATTGTTGACAGGTTTTTTTTACATGTCCAACTATTAATTTAGCAACTTTCCAAATCATACTTCCATGTTACTAAGTGATCTTTCATATGTCTGTTGGAAGATAAATCACAAAAACCCACCCCCAAATCACCCAAGTGGAACTTGGTGAATTTCGAGGTCACAGTAGGCCCATTGTTAGCACCAGAGTGTTGAGAAAAGCAATCCTTGCACTCTGTAGCCAGATATCCCTTGAAGACAAGGGTCTACCCACTCTTTGCCTGGATTAACAGGATTGTATTTGCTGTGAGCATCCAGCAAAAAAAGAAGGTGGTGTTTTCCACTGAGGGAAAGAGCAGGCTTGTTTACAGCTTTCTACAAATTCATCTCTGTCCTGTACTGCAGCCCCTGAGTGCACAGACATGCCTCTGTGTCACCCTGAAGACTTGGGGAGGAAAAGGAACCTTGCTCAGTGTTTCTCTCAGTGCCATTTATTATGAAGTTTTTTTTTTCTCAAACTCAAGAGTTTCATGTCATCTACCAGCACCCATGAAACAGTAACAGACTATTAGCTAATACTATACATTGCTCATTTGTGTTGCTCCAAAATTCATGTGCTGAAATCCTTTCCTTGTGATCGTACTGGGAAGTGGTATCCTTGGAGGTGATTAGGGCATAAGGAAAGACCCTTTATGAATAAGATCAGTGCCTTTAAGAGGCCAAGGGAAATCCCTCCTCACTTCCACCACATGGGGCACAGTCAGAAGACTATGTGATGAACCATGAAGCAGGCACAGAATTGGCTACTGCCTTGATCATGGACTCCTCAGCTTCCAAAACAGTGAAAAGTGTCTGTTTTAAGCCACCCAATCTTTGGTAACTTATTAAAGCAGGCTGACTACTGTAATGATACTTGCCTCTGAGGTAAAATAAAACCCCAGATCCAATACTGCCCAGATAGCCAAACACTTACCTGCCATACGATAGGAGCTCTGCTGTCTCCCTCCCTAAAAAGTAACAACTACTTGCTTTTTAAAAAAAAAAAAAAAATTTAATGTTGCCAAGTGTATATCCATTCATAGAGTTCATCCATTTTAAACACAACACATCATTCAAGTTTGTAATCTACAGGTTCTTTCTTCTTCCATTCTGTTTTTTTAAATTAAAATTTGTTGAAGTCCAGAATGGTATCCAGCCCCCAGAAGGCAGTTAGTGTAGTGCTGGAAGGCACTGCACAGGCTGCCAGGGGAAACTGATCAACGACAGCTGGAGTAAACAGAGACGATTGACACGAAACACAATCTGCGGCCATGAGTAGGCTGACCACACCTCCTACTGGGAGGGAACAGCGAACCAACAAAGGAGCATTTGGTGTAATGGAGGAGCCTGGGCCTGGGGGAGACAATCAACAGCTTTCAAATTCGACCAATTTTCCACTCAGTGAGGGGGACCCCTTGTTTGGAACTAGGGATTCAGGGCGATAGGCACCGGATCCCGTACTTTTGGGCTCCCAAAACAAGATGCGCTATGGGAGCGAGTGACAGGGAGTCTACTAAAAATAGAATCTAGGTAATCCAGAATTGTGTATATTTGTTAACCTACACTGATCACACTCTCCGATGGAGATTGTGTTTGTATTTTTCAGGATGCAGCGAGAGAGCTGGGGCCCATCTAACCCTACCAACTGACAGTAGGCCGATAGCTGAGATTCTGGCAAGAGAGGACCCACCACAGTTATATCGTGAAGGATCCAAATGGAACCTCGCAGAGAATGACAGGATGAACAAGGGGCCCACAGCCACAGCCATTAAATCAACACAGGATAAACCAGTGAGACAGAAACCAATGATTTCGACACAAAGACCTCTAAGCTCACAACCTTAAAGCAGCCTTAATACTCATCCACCATGACTCAGGGAACTATGCGGAAGAGGGGGCGGAAAGATTGTAAGAGCTGTGGTGGAGGAGATTATCCAGAGGCATGGCCAGGAGAACCTGGCTGAATACTAGGCTATCCATGGTCCCCTGTCACAAGGACTGATCCAGACGACCCATGGAGAAGGTTATCCAGTGCAGGGGGGAGGGGAGGGCAGCGGGGAATTTGGGATAACAACTCATTGTTTGCCCACTAATTGTTGTAACTCATTATGGACAATAAATTTAAAAAAATAAAATAAAAAATAAAAATAAAATTTGTTGGAGAACTCAAACCTTTAATCAATAGTTGTATCAGTTTCCTAAGATAGATTTTTGCAGATCTCAGACTTAGGTTTATCAACTTATTACTATCAGCTGTGCAAAATATTACTACATGTTTGTACCTGCTAACACACATTGGGTAATCTGCAGCTTTTGCCACTACAATGATATAAAAATACTACCAAACATAGACTGTGAAACATTTAAACAAATCATCTTTGCAGAACAATTACAAAGGTCGAGCCTTGAGCAAAAAAGTTACAAAATCTTCTAGCATTAATATCATTGAAATAATGTAAATGAACAAACAAATAGAAGGGTTTTTTCCCTACCTAAAAGATTTGTGGCCTCTTCATAAATCAATTATTCCTGAAAGAGTAGTGTACAACTAAAGATATTTTGGAGATTCTCTATATTATTCCCATTGGAATAATTTACTCACTCAGTTTGAAGTTAGGAAGGATTACATGGAGTCTGAGCAAGCAGAGAGCATCTACTAAATGTTTTCTGCATATACATAAAGCCTGATCAAATGTCCTAGATTACAACTTAATACTAATTCAAGGACATCTTCTGCACATAAAAAATCAGAACATATTTGCTGTTATGAAAATGGTATGTGCAGTATCACTTCCTGCAGTCCAAATACTTTTATCCTCACACTGAATTGAACTGCTTTCTAAAAGGAAAATATATATATATATTAAAAAAAATAGAAGCCTTCTTCATCTTCATGTCCAGGTGAAAATCATGTGAAAGACAGGACCTTTTCCACATTAAACTAAACTGAGTAAGAGTTTAAAGTGCATTATGGAAGAAGAAAAAAATATTCCATGAATACTTTTGTAGCAAGAGTATGTTCAAAACAGCCCAGAGATACAAATGATGCCTCGCCATCAGTAATCCATTACTGGTTTTCACTAGCTTGACCAACCCCACCTGCAGAAATGCAGAACTGTGGCCTCATTTCTGGGTTCAAGTGCTACTTCATATTTGGATAGGCCACGTTATTTTCATGAATCAGTCCTGCCTACTGTTCTGCTGCCACTGGCACACTTACATCATTTGCCTATGAAATAAAAAGACCAGAAAACATGACTATGGGCTCTATTAGAAGAATTACAGCCTCAATATCCCCAAAGCACTTGTCACAGAAAACATGGGACCCAGAACCACTCAGCTCTCAAGACCTGATGAGAGGCAGCTTATCTTCTTTGTCCCAAAGACTTAATGCACCATGCCACCACAATCCCCCATGTGATCTAGAATACTGTGTCTAAGCACTCCCCCCCCCAGTATATCAGATGGCTATGACAGAAAGGGTAAGAAGGGGCTGTCTAGTCTTGGCATTCCCATGGCCATGTCAGCAGAGCTGAGCCACACTCTGAAGTCGTCACTTAACATCCACTCTTAAGGGGATTCAGAGAGCACTAGGTAAGCCCATGAAGCCAGAGTGCTAGATTCAAACATACCTCATACTAGATGGGTGACACTGGGACACTTCACTTAGCTTTGCAATGTATAATTATTATAATAATTGCTATTATGTAAAATGATTATTGATATAAAAAACTATATCTTTTTTTAAAAATTATCTTTTATCATTTATAAACACTCTAAGGCAACACGACCTTAATTTTATTAATGTCAAAAGGAAGCATGCAAGCGACCAAATATCTGTCTAAGATAAAGTCACAGTTTGAACCCAGGTATTCAGACTTATTCATGATTTTTACCATAACCTTATAAAACACAGACCTTGTAGGAGATGGTTAAGTTTTAACACTATGAAATTAAGAACAATGGTGTACAAAGGTCAAGGAAACCTACCATTCCAGTATTTCTCTACCTCCCTAAAAATGACATTTCATATCATAAACTAACAAGGCCATTAAAACAAAGTCCAAACTTACCAAATGTTGAAGAATGATACTGGTTCTTCTGAAAGAACTAAACCTGAAACAAATGTAGAATACAGCAATTAAATGCTATGGTTATTTCAAAGGATGCTGGCAGTTTCTTATGAAGCTAACGCTCCTCTTTACAATATTGTTGGAAACATCCACCTCTCTTAAGAAAGAGACTGAGACTCTCAGCAGCAAAAGCGTTTATTTTCGTTCCTGCAAGGTCAGGTGCAGCCCAGAAAAAAAAAATGCTGGCATGTTGCCTGAGCCCAGAAAGTACTTCTTATAGTCAGTCGATGAATGCCAGTCCCTCCTCCCTCTTTCCCATTGGCTGGGTACCTGAGGAGGTACAATGTTCCCAGTGTTGTAATGTAACGCCCACCCTGGGTTTCTTTAGCATTTTTGTTTAGTGACCTAGGTTCTGATTCTATTACTTAAGACATGAGGTTTTATCTATATTTTGGGGCTTTGACATCTACACACCTACGTACTCACGGAGTTGCTTCCCAGCCTGTAGATTTCCACTTGAGACAAAGAACTCTAACTGGCAGGTGTACAGTGCCTCTGGTTTTGTTAGGTCAGTAAACTCAAATCTTATGTGAGGTATCATCACATACAGACCATTATCACATTCTTATTTCCTACAAATGATCCAGCAATCCCAAGCTTTGAGTTTCCCCCATGAGTTTGAAGCTTACATCCCCAAGAAGATCTGCATGTGAATTTTGTTTGCTTCCTTTATAAATACCAAAACATGTAAAAGTAGCAAGATGGACTTCAACAGATGAAAGGATGAAGCAACTTTAGTAGATCCTTATGCACACACGAGTGAAAACGCATATCCTAAGTAAAAGAAGTCAATCTGAAAAACTATAGACAGCACGATTTCAAGTGTAGGATATTTGGAAAATGGCACAATTATCCAGCCAATAGGAAGTCCTCTAGTTGCCAGAAGTTTGGAGAGGAAGGAAGAAAAGGTGGAGATAGATGATAACCTAGGGCAGTCAGTGAAGCTCATCTGTCTAGCACTATACAGAGCATTAGATAGTTGATAAACTTTTCTACTCAAATCGTTGGTCAATTTTTCTCCTAAACAATACTCTATTAAGTAGAAGTCTATAAATATAAAAAAATGTTTGGGGGCTTGGGAGACTTGAGAGATGCCTCAGTGATTAAAAACATTTGTTTCAAAGCCTGAAAACTAAAGTTCAACTCCCCCATTACCCATACAAAGCCAGATGCAAAACGTGGTGCATGCATCTGGAATATCTGCTTGCAGTGGCAAGAGGCCCTGGTGTTCCCATTCATTCTCATTCCCTTTCATTCATTCTTTCTCTCCCTCTCTGCTTACAAGTAAATATATTTTTATAAAATGTTTGGTAAATTTGCAGTGAACTAGATATTCTCAGATACTGCTCAGAGGTGTATACATTGACACTACTTCTGTAATAAACAGTATGGACATACAGATCTACAACCTGTAAAAGGATTAGCTACTAAGAGGGCTGAACTGAAGCAGGAGGATCACTGGATCCAGAAATTCTAAGACTGAACAATAAGTGAAACCCCATTTTACACAAACACACACAATTCCCCCTCCACCTAGTCATACCACAAACATTTGCAAAGTTTGATTTATAAAGATATCCACAACAATTACGTACATGAAGAAAAACTAGAAACCAAATTAAATATCTGATACAGCAATATGTTTTACTGTTTCATAGATACACAATCATTAAACATACCTACAGATATTTAAATAAAACAATATGGGGAAAGCAATACTTAACAAGCAAGCATACTATAAGGAACACCACGTGATTCTAATTTTGTTGTTTTAAAAGTATTGACAGAAATATTAAAAGCTAATCTACAGCTTGTAAAAATGGCCAGCATTATAGATAGTGGGGAAGTTTGGAAAGAGCCTGAAGAAACATGGAAGGTTAAAAGCTGTAGAAAGCAGGCCTAAATGGTGCACTAGAAAGGGGGAGGTGGGGGGGGGATTGTGAGTTACAGGCCAAGCTGTGCTACATAGCCACATAGCAAAATCCTGTCTCAAAAATAAAGCTTTCAAAGCCGGGCGTGGTGGTGCATGCCTTTAATCACAGCTATTGGGAGGCAGAGGTAGGAGGATTGCTGTGAGTTCAAGGCAAGCCAGAGACTACATAGTAAAAAAAAAAAAAAAAAAAAGCTTATCAAAAAAGTCTGCATCCAGATAATGGTTTTAAGACTGCATGTAAAAATTCACTAACTATGAACAAGCAAGTAAAACACTTTGGGTGATTGGAGTGGGAGGAGGTAGACAGGGAGGGCTTCCCAAAGGCTAGCATTGCCTTGTTTCTTAACTCTATACCAGTGATTTAGGCATATTTGCTTTGTGACAATTAATTCAATTGTTTCTTTATGCTTTGTACCTTTTCAAAGAGTTCGCCACCTGACAATATTGCTTTTCCTTGAGAAACTCCCTATATTAGGACAGTGCACCTAAAAAATTTAGTAAGTACAGAGGGATGAAGATTACTTGTTTAGGAAGTTAAATTTAAGATACGGAAAGAAGGGTTGGAGAGACACTCCAGTGGGTAAAATCACTTGCTACACAAGCCTGGGCCCATGTGAAAAGTAGGGCTCAGGAGTGCAGCTATGGAGAGGCAGAGACAGAAGGATCTCTGAGACTTGGTAACTAGCCAGTCTAGCAGAGTTGGTGAGCTCCAGGTTCAGTGAAAACAGTCTCAAAAAACAAGGTGGAGAGTGAGTGGGAAATATACCTAATATTGACCTCTGGCCTCCGTGCACACATGTATTCATATACACACATGAACACACACACACGCACACACGCACACACACACACACACACACACACACACACACGCGCGCGCTACATGGAGAAAAGGCAAAGCAAGAATCATAGCTATAGCCCTGTAACAAGGACCATGCCACCTGCAGATACATGTGCACCCTATGAAAATAATAAATTGCCAGCTTATTAATTTTTTTCAGTGATATTCTGAAAGTACATGAGAAGCCAGGCGGAGGCAAAAAAAAAAAGTAGTATTAACACTGTTACTACTGATAACCACATATTAAGTGAATTAATTAAAAGGATTGGAAATCCAAAGGACATTTCAGAAGTTTATTATTTTCCTTATAAGTTATATTCACCTTAACTAGTATCACAACAAGAGGAAAATCACCTATTCATTTAAATCACTCATGCTTTTCTAAGCTAGCATATTTTGAATTTGCCTCACCACGAGTAAAATATTCTCATCCTAGTCCAGTGACTAGAATCATGTAGAGACTCCTGCAAAAATCCCAAAGCTCAGGGCACTCCAAAACACCACTGAGTCATGAACTACAAAAGTGGAATACAGACAAAGGTATTTTGTTTGAAGCTTACCAAATTACTAGAAAGTGCATGAATTGTCATTAAATTAAAACATCATAAAAATTAAACTGAACTGATGGATTGTAGCTTATTTACATGTATTTTCTAAATAAGAGTTTTCATGCAGACTTCTAAAATATGAATAAACTTAATTTAAAATACCACTTCTAAAAACATTTTTCAACTTGACTCAATTTTATTTTTATTTTTTGGAACTCTTCGGTAACAAAAGGTTTAAGAGCTACAAGTGCCTAAGCATGGGCAAGGCCTCAGGTCAACCCTTAGCACAGCAAAGTAAAAAAATATAAGAGCTAATTTCTTCATGAGACTAGTGCCCATGAGGCAGCTCAAGGTAAAACAGGCTGTTTTTGTTTGGTTTTGGTTTACTTTTTTTTTGTTTTTGCTGTCAGACTGGCAAGTCTCAGGTAACCATTTAAGGACTACTTGTGGCAAATGGGAAAGAGGAACATGGGCCTAACTTCAAGTCCTGGCTTTATTTATGAGACACAGTTTTATTCAACCAGAGAAAGTTAATACCAACCTACCATATACAAGGGCAAAACACTGTGCACAGCACTTACAAGTCACAAAGGTCCCTGGACCAATGACTACTGGAAGGAAAGAAAAAAAAAAAAACACAAAAATCTAAGTAACTAAATTTCTGATCAGTTTCTATAATTTGGTTCCATTCATATTCAACTGTCACTTAAAATCTGATACTGGGCCTGGAGGTGAAGCTCAATGTAAAACACTTAGTTCACTCCTTAGCACCACACAGAAAGAAAACATGGTATAACTTTTATACCTCAAGATACGTATTTTAAAATTCAGAGTTTCCAAGTAATTCTCAATTTATGATCTTCACTTTCCTTTCTACTGGCTCCAAAAGTACCCAGTCTGATGGCAGAAGTGGACAGGCATATCTCAGCTACTGCTAATTTCTTTACTTTGTTATTTTAATTCCTTAAGGTGATGAACCTGGCTTCTCAAAATCTTGTCTCTGGCCAGGCACCAGTATAGCCAGGGAACTTTGTTAGAAATGCAAATTATATGCCCATGGTGGAGGTACTAAAAAAGAAAAAAAGAAAATTACAAAATTCAAAACTCAACTGTACACAAAGCTATTCAAGCAAGGTGACATGATGAAAGTTGTGCTTAGAAAAAGATTATATCAGACATCGGAAAGGTAAGTTATAAATAGGAAATAAAAATCAGGTCTAGGAGGCCAAATAATTCAGACATGAACTGAAAAAAAAAAGCAATGGTAGAAACATAAAGAAATAATTTATTGAATTATAAAGTGAAAACCCAATGGAAAAGACACCAAAAGCAACTCAAGATTTTAAGTGGGGATAGACAAAAACAGGTAAGACTGGAAAGGATTTGATTTGCAGGAGGAAATGTGAAATTGACCACTGTGTAATGACTTAAAGCAGAAACATTCATCAACTAACTAAGAAAAGAGACTTGAGCCTGAAGAAAAGCGGGTACTAAAGACGTGTCAGTGGATGACATGCACAGACAACCACAAAGACCAAGAACCTCTAGCAATTTGTAAGGAAGAAATAAAGCTGCAGTTGAAAACTAATGGTAGGAAGACTCTGGGTGTGCTTTGTGTGCAAATGTGTTTGCTCATTATTTTGTTCTTGTTTGTTCAATGCAAACATTTCATTAAAAAAATCAAGAGATTTGACTATTATCTTCAGAGGAGTGATGTGGGGACAAAAAGAACAGAAATGTCCAATGGCGAAACTGACCCTGTATGTAGCACAGAGCGCATAGAACACAAGACAGAGAGCCAGCCAGCCAAGAGGAGCCCAATGATGCCAAGGGCAGAAGAGCCCTTTTCCCTCCCAGAAACACTCTGGTGCCCTATGCCCTTCTCCATTCGTGGATTACACTCCTGTGGACTGCATGGCCTTGGCATCGGGTCTCTTTTGCTGTGGTTAATGCCCAGTCCTGGGCTGGATCTGGGAAGCACATCTCTGATCCTGGCCTGACCTAGTCAGTTTTCATTTTGAAATGTACAACTGAGTGAACTTTGTTGATAAACATCTTTCCAATTTGATTCCCAAATAACTTGGTATTTGCTGACATAAAAAAATAAAATAGCAGCGATGAATACATACACTGACCAAATTTCTCCGTAAAATGGTTAGAGGTAAAGCAAGAAATGTAACTCCTCAATGCATTCAATGCTTGAGAATCAGGTCAGTGGATACAAAGTTGATTCTTTCCCTGAAAGAGTAACAATTCAAACCCCTAAAGCAAGCTGAGGTATAAACTACAAGCTCGCAGAGGAACTAGGGGTGAGATGCCCTTCCAGTGGGCACAGCTGTTGGCAGGAACAGCACTGGGACAAGACCAAAGCAGCCTAAACTAGAAGGATGCTTCCGGATTTCCTAGGCAGAGCTCCATCTGCAAGGAGAAGTGTTTTCAGAACAAGTTAGCTTGCACAGTGTCCACCGGCCACCTGTGGGCTGCACGCGCCCACGCGACTGCAATCACACAGGAGCACAGGTGCCAGGCCTGCAAAGCACAGGTCCGCCGCATGGAACGTCCCAACACTGAGGTCCCCAAGTGCACCCAACCTGAAGAAAAGAAACTGGTCAGAGGAAAGAAAACCGTGCTGGGTCCAGGCTGAATACAAGCCAGAAAGGACAGGCAACGAGGTGTCGGCGGGAAAGGTCAGCGAGGAGGGCTGGGGACAGGGCCGGCCGGCGGCAAGAGGACCGTCGTCGGGTGAGGGGCCTGCCTTCGTCCACCGCCTCCTCATCCGCGCACTCACCTCCACAGGAGCCGCCGCACATCCTGCTGCCCCATGGCTAAAAAAAAAAAATCTCCAAAAAGAGCAACTTGGCCAAGCGAACCCGCTGGCTCCCGTAATCAGACCCGCCCACCGCCTCGGGAGCCCGGGGACACCGACGACAGGTCCTCCACGAGGGCCAGAGCGGCCCGCGGCGTGCTCTTCCGCTACGCGAGGCTGAGGGGCGGGATGAGGGCGCGGCTGGCGGAAATGAGTGACGGGCAGAGGGAGGGGGCGTGGCCAGGATGTGGGAGGGGAGGGGCGGGGCAGGACAGGGGCGGGGCCAAGGCGAAGTCCCAGTGAGTTTAAAGGCGCAGTGAGGAACAGGGAAAGCCCTCTAGAGGCTGTCTTGGGAAAAGTCCCAATGGTGTCCAAAGCTTGGATTGCTAATTTGCTATCAAAGAATTTTTTGGAAGTTTAATCATTTTTAAATAGAAATGTACATTTAATCCGGTTGTGGTGGCACGACCCTGTAGTCTCAGCATTCGAGAGGCTGACGCATGTGCTTGGCCAGAAGTTTGAAGCCATCCAATCCTACAGAGTGAGTTCCTTAGCATGGACAACATAGCAAAAAAAGAAGAAAGAAAGAAAGAAAGAAAGAGAGAGAGAGAGAGAGAGAGAGAGAGAGAGAGAGAGAGAGAGGGAGGGAGGGAGGGAGGAAGGAGAAAGAAAGAAAGAAAGAAAGAAGAAAGAAAGAAAGAAAATAAAAAAGGTGCTAAGGAAATGGCTCAGCGGTTAAAAAGGCACTTGCTTGCAAAGCCTGATGGGCCCTCAGATTCAGTTCCCCAGTTCCCACCTAAAACCAGATGCACAAAGTGGCGTGTGCATTGGAGTTCATTTTCAGTTGCAGAGGCCCTGGCATACCCATACTCACTCCTCCCAAATAAATAAGTAAATAAATAAACTCGTAAATTATCTTTCTGAGCTAGGGGAGCTATAATAACTAAATGCCCAGAGAACTGATGAAGACAACAGATACCACCATATAAAGAACTCCTGACTTATGATCCAGTCCTCAAGCAGGTACAGGTAATCCACCATCTAACAATACGACATGCCATTCATCGCGTACAAGAATGAACGGGTCATCCTATCCAGCATGCTTTGCTGGAAAGAGCATGGGCTTCCCTTTTATACCAAAGCTGAGTCGCCCTTGCCCCCATGCTTCTTGGGCATGTGATGTGTGTCTCACCAGGCCCCGTGCTTACAAAGGCCCTGTGCTTGGTCTAATGCTTTTCTAGTAATAACTTTAAATAAAGGACACACATGTTTATTTTCTACTAGGCCTGCAAATTATGTGATCACCCCCTCCCCAACATCACTGTCTATTTTAGAATATTTGCATGATTCCACAGTGAGATCCTGTACCCACTCCCTTCCTCTCCAACCCTGGGCAGCTCCTAGTCTACATGGGATCCTGTGATGCCTGCCTCTTTATGGAGTTGCCATTTTTTCTCTTATCCTGCAGATAAACAGATGGAAGTCAAGGTTTGAGAGGTACTTGAGGTTGAATAATAAAATATCTGGATCATTCCCCTCTTGCTTAGTACCCAAAACAAGTTAAATAGGCTGTTCACCAAATAAATTTGGGGTAGCCAAATGATTATGCGCACAGGAGAGACTGTCCCCTGGTAAATAGTTACTGCCCACAGCCAGGCATCTCAGTCACTCTGCCTTCAAGGAGTCCCAAATATATTGTGCTAAAGAAAGCAGTCTGGCAAGTTTTTGGCACCAGCTGGAAATGCCATCACTCTCCACACTAAACTGATTCCTGGTGTATTCGCAGTGGGCCTAGAGCCTTTTTAGGGGAGACAAGACTGAAGCACTGATTGCATACCAGAACGAGATGCATGGTGACCACTGAATTGTTCCTGCTGCAGGCAGGTATGCCCTGGAGCTGCTCCAAAGCACCACAACATACTTCATTATTATCAAGGTCATTCTTGAGCTTTGAAGTCTTGTGCTAATCATTTTGTCTGGCTCAAAGAACAGGAAATAACCATGTACTCTATGGTGGAGTCATTAGAAGGATCACATGGAACAAAATTAGACACGAAAATCTTTAGAAATGGAGCCGAGTATGACATCATTGTATTCAATTGCCCTGTCACACAGCAAGATTGCCTGTCATTGTCTAGAAATCAGAGGAAGTATCCCAGAAGTGACTGCTGTAGACGGGGATACTCATCTGTTACAGGAGACAGCAGGCAGTTCCAACATTCTGATAGTGACACTGGAGAGGTAGACAGGGGCCAGTTTACTAAGGGCCTGAAGAGCCACCTGCGGGCATTTAAGTGGAAATACAACATAATCAGAGTTGAATCCTTTAAATATCACTTGGAAGCACTTCCAACTGATCAGAGGAAACACATCTGACACCACAAACTTCCCCCATATCTTAGCTGTACCTTCATCTAACTTGCAGGAGATTTTGACTTGACTAGGTTTGTGTGATCTCAACTATATTTTATGACATCATCCCACAGAAACATTTTATTTAATTCTATTTTATTTTTGGTGTGGTGTATGTGCAGTGTGGTATTGTGGTGTGTGTGTTTGTGTGTGTGTGTGTGTTTGTGTGTGTGTGGTGTATGCACATGTGTGTCCAGTTATGTGCACCCTATTGTGTCAGAGGAGAATGTTGGGTATATACTCTTTCATTCTTCCACATTTGTTGTTTCCTTGAAACTGTGATGTGGTCTTTCTCCACACCTGGAGCCCAGAACTATGTGCCCCTGCCTCCTCAACCCCCATCAGACTGGCTCAGTGATTTTCCTGTCTCTGTCCCTTTCAGGACTGGAGTTACAGGTATGTGTGGCCATGCCCTGCTTTTTACAGGGATTCTGGGGATTATACTCTCAGACCCTCATGATTGTGTGACAAACACTCTTGCCCACTGCACCACCTCCCCAGCCCCAGAATCATTTTAAAACAGCTTTTTCTTGACATTGTTTTTGTCACATGGGCCAATCTGTTTTCCATTTTCTGAACTCAGCAGAGAAATAGGATTAGCCTTGCATAACTTATTTAAATAATGAAAGGGTCACATTGGGCCAAGAAACCATGAGGTTGAGTCATCTGTTTGGATACTGGGCATATTAATGGGTTCCAAGAGTAGGAGATCTGTCAGGAAATGCTGACTTATTTTTCAGGTCATCAACCAATATTCATGTGCACAGACTAAGTATCAATTGATAAAGATAGCATAATAAAATAGAAAAAATTTAAAATGGTTTCTGCTAGGGAAAAAAAACCCAAATGTACACATATATAATCAGAAGCATTCGAGAAGCATGCATACCCAAAATGTCAACAGATGGTGGATGGTGGTGCAAATATGGATGTCTCATTTCTTATCTATAGTTATTTATATATCTCTTATCCTTCCACTTGAGAGTAGATAGTTGTAAAAAATAAATGTGTGTGTGTTTGAAACGGAAATAAGGGATGATGCATGCAATCAGGCATACTCTTCCTTGTTCCTCAAATTACTTTTGGCCATGTTTGCTTGTTCCCATATAAACTTGATTTCTAGTGTGTTACCACTGGGTAGTAAATATATCACATTCAAGAAAATTGAAAGACTTGTGTTTTTCCATATGCTAGTCCCTCTAAAGCAGATTTATTAGAGAAAAAATTAATGCATTGCTTGTCTTGATAAATGGCATGCCAAATTATCCAGTAATTAACACTAAAACAACACATTCACAACATATGATAGAACACTGGCACTTTAAAAGACTGCACTGTGTTTTCAAATAACCCATGCCTTACTCCACAGGAACAGTACAGTGTCTCTTTATAGATTTCTAATAATTTGCATGCTAGGCAAGGTCAAGGTTATCTTCATTATTTTTAAAGTGTACATTGTGTGTTATAATTTTGAGTACTTCAGTTTCAAAATAAATGTTTAAAATTGTCACTAAAACATTTACAAATAATAAGTAAATTGACTTGTCCTACCAAGTTGAGGAGTTTGCTTACAAAGTCTGTGAGGTTAGCAAGTATCACAGGAAACTCAATAACAAGAAGTTCCTCTTTAATAATTGTTGCACTAAGTTTTTTGGGTATTCCCTCAACTTATTTGTAGATCTATACACATAGTAGTAATAGTATATAAGTAATATACATTTTTATAATATGTAGATGCTTTCTCTGAGGACATTATATTTCTGAATATTTGCTGGTTCTCTTGGAGAGGACAAATAGAATTGAGTGAGTGTTGAATAGTATGGTTTTCCACTCAAGGGAAAACCTGGAATGTTTTTCAGCCTTTGTTCTGGTGTTTGGTATTCAGAGGCTTTCTGCTATTCATAAAATAATCTGCTCTTCCCTGTGGATGATAGAGTGGTGAGGGAATATGCTCTTTCCCATATGGTTGATAAAGTGTTAAGGAAATCTGGTCTTCCCCTGTGAATGATAGAGTGGAAAGGAAAGAGAAGAGTCAATTTTGATGTGCTCTTCCCATGTTCAGAACTCTGCCAGGAAATCTTCCATTGACACTTAGCATCCAAACCCTAAATGAACCAAAGAAAGAAATGACACATCACACAATGCTAGTAGTAAACTTAATTATGTATAATCTCTGCCTGTATTTAGGAGCAACTGAGTCAGAGCAAAAAGACAGTAAAAGGCAAGACAATCATGCTTGTTACATATTTTTATAATTCCGAGTAGATGAGATAGGAAATGATTTGCAACTGAGGAAAGATTTACTGCAAGTGGTAACATCAAAGGTTTTCTTGTCAAGCTTTAACTTTTTTGGCATCATCAATGTTGACCAATCAGAGATGGATGCAACCTATTAAGGATCTTCTCCTAGACTTTACAGTATGTTGAGGTCCAAAATCTTCAGGAACAGACTGTTCAAAGGGGTGGAGAATGGAAGCCCAGATACAGCGGGGAGATCTAGAAAGGGACTGAGAATTCACTTCCTTTTATTCCTGGTGGTTACATTCATGGGAGTTCATTCAAAACTCTAAGTTATTCATGCTCAGCAAACACTTCAATATTAGTAGATTCTGCAAAAAAAAACCCTCATGAAAGTCATTTAAGATTAAATCTTTGATATTTGTAAAGACATTTTGAAAATTAACATTATTTTTACATTGTGAGGTATTAAGAATAATAATATTCAAGAGTACTAATTAAATAATGAGACAATTTAGATCCCAGTTTCTTTAATTGCGATCATGACCCCATGTGGGGCAATGCAACTTACTGTGAGGGTTGCAAAAACTTTGGCAGCATGAAAGGTTTCTGGAAGGCTCCCAACCGAAATCAATTCAAAATCAAGTGCATAATGAATCTGAGATGTCTCTCTGGCAACACCCGCCCATGTTGCACAGTACAACTTCACTTCAGCCTTGGTTCTGAGCATACAATATTCATGCTTTGTATTGTACATGCAGGATGCCACACAATTCAATAAGCAGTAACTGCCAGAGACAACGTGGCTCAAACTGAAAATTATTGTACTTTGTGAGTTACAGTGTTTTTACTGTACATAAAAAGTTTTCTTCTCTTACAGAAACATAATGGGTTAATTATGGAAAAAGCTCAATATTTTTCTGTTGTCATTCTTAAGCATGTAGGAATGAAATTAGTGTCTCCTTGGATTGAATGTTTGATTATAAAACTGCTGTTTGAATTGCTGACTTGAGTTTCATTAGAAAAAAAGTCATTAGGAGCCAGTCATGGTGGCACATGCCTTTTAATCCCAGCACTAAGGTGGCAGAAGTAGAAGGATCTCTGTGAGTTTGGGCCAGCCTTAAATTACAGAGTGAGTTCCAGGTCAGCCTGGGCTAGAGTGAAACTTTGCCTCGAGAAAACAAAAACAAAAAACAAAGAGAGAGAGAGAGAGAGAGAGAGAGAAGGAGAGAAAGAAAAAAGTCATTAAATAAATTTTGTTTTGATATTAGGACAGAATTTACAATTATTTCTGAAATGACCCTTAAAAACCTGCTGGCATTTCATAATATGCATTTATGCAAAGTAGCATTCTCAGCCCTGATGATTACAAAATCAAAATATTGATCAGCTCAGAAAACATTGAAGATACTCTATGCCTACAATATCAAATATTCAGCCAAAATTTGGTTCTTTATGTAAAACCAAAGAAACATATCTATTTCTTTAATATGCAACTCATCTTTCATTTTAAATGGTAAAATTATATGTATACCAAATGATTATTTTAAAATAAATATATTTGAGATTATCAGTAGATATTTGATTATATACTTGCATACCTGGGGTTGAAAACAAATTCCCAGATGAAAAGGGATTATAAGGAGAAAATGTTTAAGAAGCTGTGCTTTAAGTCACAAAAGGAAGTTCTTTAACAACTTTAAGACAGTATAATCAGTGTATGTGAGCTCCACTTGTCTCATCTTGACTTTCCAATCTCATGTTGGCTTAAATTTTTACCAGATTGATTTGGTAACATGAGGTATGGAAGATATATGATGGGTGTGGTTTAGGAAAAAAAATTGGTTCTGTATATTAGACATGTTAAGGAAGACTCTTAATGTTCTCTTTTTAATGCGCAAGGAATAAAATTACATAAGCCACTATTTTCTGTGAAATTATCTTTAATACTTTCCAAAAATATCAAAAGATCTGTTATCTAATTGTTCCCGGTTCTAAAAATAAAACTAGGATAATTTATTCCAAAGCAGAACACACAAAAGGAATTATCGGGATATAAATAGTCAAGACATCAAAACATGCAATAAAATGGCTTTACAAACCACTGTGTCAGGGAGAATCTGGTAATACAACACGATGATTTTAGAGTCATCTTTGGAGAGCTTACATAAACGGGAAAATGCAGGGGAGTGTAAGAATGGAAGGAAATGACTCACTGATAATAGGCTTGCTCTGGAGGACAACCTTTGCACAGAACAGCAAAGCTAGCTGCACCTTCTCAGCAGAGGCTGGGCTTGGCGCTCACAAAGGCACATGCGGATGCAGCTCAGGAAAAGGCAGTCCAGTGACCCTTCCCTGAATCTTCCCTCTCAGATGCCGGCTTTTGGTTGCCTTCAAATGAGGAGGAGATCAAATCCTAAGGCTCCATACACTTCACACCTTTGCCATTTGCAGTAGTTGACCTCTGGGAATTCAGTAAGCAGTACTTCTATGGAAAGGTGAGTGGAAAATAAAGGGTATTCACATTTTATGAGGTTGACTTTTATCTATATGCCATGTGCTCATGCACAAGTACAATGAGGAAAGATAAAAATAAATACCAAAGGTCAAGTGAAACCTTGGAGTAGAGAAGACTGTGTTTTCTGAGCATCAAGAGGCAACTACAAACATTTCGTGACTGGTTGTAGAAACTCAGTCTGTGTTTTCCATCCTGCAGCCACTTTTAGCTAAAATACATTTAATTCCCTCTAGTTTACGTAATTTAGTAACCTGGAAGCATACTTTCAAAAATATCAGTTCCATGTATCATAAATAGTAAGGATTTCTCTCAGAAACCTTAAAAAATTCATAGGTAAGCTTTGATTTCATAAGATTCATCTTTTCTAAGATCAAATAACTATGATTGATTTATGTTTGTTAATGATTTAAAAGGAAAACAAAAACAGGATTGTGCAATATGAGACAAGCACTGTCTTATAACTAAGTCAGTTCAAATCTGTGGCCAACTTGTCTTTTATTAATTATGTGTATGATGGAGCCACTTTTACATACGATATGGCTGGCAAATGCTATAAAATTTGCATAATCAATCCAGTGAGCCACACTCAAACCCATTTCAGGTTTCCCACAGTTGATCTCAAGTTATGAGGTACAGACAGCACTAGCAAGCGCACCACCATGTTGATCTGTGTGGCAATTGGTGACATCAATGCTAGTTTGAAGTGACAGATATGATTAAGTGGATAAAGGATAAGCCCTAGTCTAGAAGGGCTGAGAGCTGCTATTGACAGGCTACTACTGACCCTTACTCTAGACATGCTGGCTAAAGTGCCACTGAACACTCCTTAGATGAGTCCTTAGTGACATGGTGAAAGTCTCATATAAGATGAATAAGTGAGTTTATAAAGTAATAGGCTTTATAACACTAAAAAAACTATATATAGGGACTGGAAAGATGGCTAGGTGGTTAAGGTGCTTACCTCCAAAGCTTAATAATCAGTATCTACGTAAAGTCAGATGTACAAAGTGGTTGTCGCATGCATTGGGAGTTCGTTTGCAGAGCTAGAAGGCCTGGCATGTCCATTCTCTCTCTCTCTCTCTCTCTCTCTCTCTCTCTCTCTCTCTCTCTCTCTCTCTCTCTCCCTCTCCCTCTCTCCTTTCTTCTCTCTCTGTCCTTAGAAGTAAATAAGTAAATAAAATATTCAAAATGCTATATACAGACACAGAGAAGATTAGAAAGTTATACTCCAAAGTGTCAAGTTACAGTTTCTGAAGTAAGTTTTGTTTCCTTAGGTATACTTTTCCAGTTTTCATAAATCTTTCTTCATTGAAATAATTTTATAACAACAAAAAACTCTAGAAGTAGCAACAAATTTCATCTGAAAGTATACATATTAATACTATTTTAAAAAGTGAATTTTGGACTGGAGAGATGGCTCAGCAGCTAAGACACTTACCTGCAATGCCTAACAACCCAAGTTCTAGTCCCCAGTAAAGCCAGATGCACAAAGTGGCACATGTACCTAGAGTCCCTTTGCTGTTGCTGGAGGCTCTGGTGCACCCATTCTCTCTGCCTATCTCTCTTCTCTCTCTCTCTCTCTCTCTCTCTCTCTCTCTCTCTCTCTCTCTCTCTCTCTCTGCTTGCAAATAAATAAACACATTTTCTAAAAAGTGAATTTTCACATGGATTTGGCCTCTCAGTGTTGAAAATCTGTGGCATTGTCCCAGTATCCCAAAGGAGAATGAATGAAGCAAATAAAGGACAAAGGCATGTAGCCTAGTGCAGAAAAGAGTATGAGACTGTAGCCATCAGAGTCCAGTGAGAAAGGCATGTTTATCCAATAATGATGTCAGGAAAATTGGCTATGTGAGGGAAGTCAGTGTGGAGCTTCTCAAAACAACATCCAGATTAGCAAAGACATGGATTCTAAAAGCAAATTGTAAAAAGAAAGTTAGAGAAAACATAAATGTATATTGATCTGATCTTTGGCTTAAAAGGTAGTTTTCTAGCCATATAAAAAATTCACAAGGCCGGGCATGGTGGCGCACGCCTTTAATCCCAGCACTCGGGAGGCAGAGGTAGGAGGATTGCCGTGAGTTCAAGGCCACCCTGACACTACATAGTGAAGTCCAGGTCAGCCTGGACTAGAGCGAGACCCTGCCTCGAAAAAACAAAAGAAAAAAAATTCGCAAGTTTGATTATTTTTTTCATAAGACATGGTCAGGCTCCATTTCCCAGGCTGACTCCAGACTCTTGAATTAAAGCACTTCTCCCTCCTCAGCCTTCAAGTCTCCATACAGGCAAGGATCACTACATCTGGGTATCATAATGAAAAAAATAAGAATTTGTAATAAAACTTGTTACAAGCCAGGAGTGTGTTGGCCCAACACTGGAGAGGCTGAGATAGGAGAATCACAATTCAAGGCCAGCCTGGGCTACATAGCAAAACACTATCTCAAATTAAAAGACAAACTAAGAAGTGTATTTTAGAACAAATGTAACAGTGGGCTGCTGTGTGTGCTGTATTGTAAATAGAATCACACAAGATAAATTTAAAAACTAAGAAACAGCTGGTCTGTAACTTGGTGAAAGCATTACCATACTGTTTACCATTCATATCCATTAGCATCAAGCCTGGTACATCACACAAGGAATAAATGCATATTGAATGAACTGAAAAATGATCAAACAAGAGATGGCAACTCAAAACAAGGAGGATGAGAGGAGATGACTAACAGATCTTTTTCTATTTCTCTCACTAATAATAATTCACTAGCACTAAGACGGGGAACCAGGAAAGTTTTTTTGATGTTGTGTATTTAATGATAGATGCAGTCATGAAATGGGCAATGTCTCTCAACATGAAGACTGTCTTGGGGGGCAATTGATAAAATCATATTGTCCATCACTTAATTCTAGAAATCAAACGCAAAGAAACATGATAGACACTTCTATTTGTGAAAACTATGTCTTCCAGACTCTGTTGCTTCCCAAACTTATATATTCAAACTGTACTCAGAAGCATCCTAAAGTCTGCTGCACAGACCGAAGCTTCCCCCAGCCCTATCTCGGCTAGGGCAAGTCAATTTTTATGTAATCTACATGCTAGATATATAACAAATGTTTACTGAAGATTCCACTAAGGTTGGGCACAGAGGTGCATGCCTATGGTCCCAGCACTCAGAAGGCTGAGGTAGAAGGCCAGCCAGGATAACAAAGAAAACTCATCTCAAAAATAATTTTACTGAAAACATCCAAATTTGAACACCGTTATACTGTAGTATACAATTCCCTTACAAAAATGCAAGAGTGTTACTTTCAAAAACTATTGTAGCAGTTAGGCTACAATAGTCAAGAGTATTGCATTCCCAAACAATGACCTCATACTGGTTATTCAAATTCCTGCTCAGAAAACATGTAAATCACTGCATAATTTCCTCAGATATAAAGTCTGAAAATTCCCTGGCCTATTGCAAAGAGGAATCAATATCTGTGTTCTATAGAACTAGAAGTCTTTAACATATACCAGTCAATCATAACAGGAACCAATTTCCAGTCAGATGTTTCAGCTGAAGGGATGTTACTAAAGAGACTACAGAAGTGACAGCCAGATTTAGAGTTAGGTGGGATAAAATGAAACACTAAGGGACATGGATGGCTCAGGCCCTTGTAATGGTAAAAATGTTAACAAGGTTAGGCTGAGGAAATACAGGGAGGAATCATGCCAGAGCCCATAGAAGCTGGAGCAGTGGAGAGAGGGTTTGCCTTTGCAGAGAGTTCAAAGCCACTGTCAGACCCTGCCAGAAGCAGGAAAAGAATTGGGAAGCAACACCCTAATGTTGCTCTTTTTCTATCCATTAAGCTAACATGGATCACCCACAGCTGACACAAAATGTTTAAAATTCACTGTCAAGAATACCCAGGGGAAGGCTGGAGAGATTGCCCAATGGTTAAAGGTGTCTGATGGCCCAGGTTTGATTCCCCAATATGCACATAAAGCCAGATGCACAAAGTGGTACATGTGTCTGGAGTTTGTTTGCAGTAGCAAGATGCCCTGGTGTGCCCATTTCTCTCTCTCTCTCTCCTCTCTCTCCTTTCTCTCTCTCTCTCTTTCTCTCTCTCCCTCCCTCCCTCCCTTCCTCCTTCTCCTCTCCTTGTAAATAAATAATTAATTAATTAAAAATACTTTTTAAGAAAAGATTATCCAGGGGCAATAGTTCATGAATGTTCCACCTTTTGAGGCACTCTACTGGTGAGGGGCAAATGGACCTGACAGAGAGCACGTGCAGAATCATCTGTATATTTATATAGCAAACTATAAAGACCAGTGCCCAATAGCAGAGGAACCCTTAACTAAACTATGGTATGAACCATTCCAGTTAAATAAATAACTGTTCAAAAGACCATTATGTAACTAGAATCATGCAAAAGAGAAAGGAACCAATTCCATCTAGAGGAGCAGGTTCAGGGAAAGATTTCCTCAAAATGACCACTAAGGTCCTTTTTTGGTCTGCAAGCAAATTTCCTTGTATTTTTTTTTTGTTATAACAAGAGTTAGCCAGGTGTGATGGTGCACACCTATCATCCCAGCACTCAGGAGGCACAGTAGGAGGATCTGGATGCCAGCCTGGGTTATATACTGAGTCCCTGTCTCCAAACAAACACAAACAGCTGATACACATTGACTAAAGAAAGCACAGATGAACAACCAAAAACCAAATAGTGTGTGTACAACCCCATCCCTTCACCATCCCAGACCATCATGAACATTTCAGTGTTTCTAACTCTTCACATATATTTCTATGTATATAGACACACATGATTCTGTTACATTTGGAATCATATCATAAACCCCTTTGTAAACTGTATTTTCCAGTGGATACAGCATAAACATTATT
>PVHP010027108.1:0-24091 GCA_004024765.1 Zapus hudsonius | reverse complement strand
GATTTATTGTTGAGGTCTTAGGGGCCTCTGTTCTTTTGTTGTATGTAGTGTTGAAAATCATTCATGTCTGTCTTGCTGGCTTATCCTGGGTTGACTGATTGGCTGTGGTTATGGGTCTCTTGTTTATCCCACCAATCTCTGTGGGGTTCCATATGGAGCCTCCACAGTAGGTCTGGGGTAGCTCATCTCTTGCCAGGATGTCAGCTATTGGCTTGTGGTTCATTGGTAAGGTTGGAAGAGCCATAGCTCTCTCACTGCCTTCTGAAACATACAAACAGAATCTCAGTTGGAGAGTGAGATCAGTATTGGTTAACTGAGATACACATTTCTTAATTTGCTAGATTCTATTGTGAGTAGCCTCTTAGTAAATCACTTGTAAAGTGAATTTCTCTTTGGGGGTCCCAAGATTTTTGTTCGCAATGCATTTTGCCCTGAGCCCCCAGTGCCAGTTAAGGGCTCCCCATCTCAGAGTGGATTATTTGGCCAAAATAAAAGCTGTTGACTGCCTGCCCCAGGCATTGGAACCTCCATTGTATAAGTGTTTGTTTCTTATTTCACTGTTCTCTACCTGTAGCAAGTGTGTTCAGTCTACTCATGGTGTCAGACTGTGTTTCATAGCAGTGGTCTCTGTTTACTCCAACTGGTCAAAGATACTTGAAATACAGTCTTTCTTAAGAATTAATCAATTAATTATTTTGTTTATTAGAGAGTCAGTGAGGGAACAGTCAAATAGGGAGAGAGTGGCACAGAAGGGCCTCCAGCCACTGCAAATGACCTGAACATATGCATTCCTTGTGCATCTGTCTTTACATGGTCCTGGGGAATTTACATATTGTGGAATCAGACTCTGATTATTCTGCTTTGCAGGCAAATTCCTTAATTGCTAAGAAATCTCTCCAGCTTAAAGGACAGATTTAAAACTAGTATTTTAGTGGAAATGTATGTAATGGACAGGTATTTTTTTTAAAAAAAATAAAGTCTAATTAGTTTCAAGAAGAGATAGAGACAGACAGACTGACAGACAGACAGACACACACACAGAGAAAGAGAGAGAGAAAGAGACAGATGGAGAATTGGTGTTCAGGGCCTCTAGCTACTGCAGTCAACCTCCAGATGCATGCCCCACTTTGTGCATCCATCTTTCTGTGGGTTCTCAGGAATCAAATCTGCATCATTAGGCATTGCAGGCAAGCACCTTAACTGCTGAGTCATCTCGCCAGTCCCATAATAGTAAAATTCTAAAGAATCATTTGAGTATCTGTGCAGGAACAATGAGTGACATGCTTTGGGAAATAAACACAGATAGCTTTTTGTAAAGTTGTAGAAAGTTTATTTAACCACACAATTTTTAAAATTATTCTAATTTTGAGATAGCTTTCCATGTAGTTCCATCCTGGACTTGAACTGATATATTGCCAAGGATGAACTAGCACTCATAATGCCCTTGTCTCTACCCCAAATGCCATCATAAATGATATCAGACAAATATTTTTACACATAGTTTATTTTATTATATTTTATTTCTCTACTTAAATACCACAATCAATGAGTATACCCCAATTTGGTGACTTTTGTGACCACAACATAGAGGAGACAGTCCAGGTTAGGTTATGCAGTGACTGTAGTTGAAACATACCACACGGAGCCATTTGCAGTGTATATTTTATGAATCTCTGGACAGAGGTAATTTTTTGTCACAATTTCCACCTTCCCTTCTATGACATCATTTTCTGTAAAAAGCAAACAGAGCTGTTGTGAGTCGACAGCACTCTGGAGAGCATTGCCAGCGTCCTTCTCATATGGGCTCCGTTCACAGCCATTTGCATCCTCCTTCCTACCATGACTCTACTGTAGTCCCACCACTTGATTTTATGTATAACCCACAGTTCTTGTTCACCATACTCTCCTCCCTAACACGAAGGGATCTCTCTGGTCATCCTGAAAATGTCTAGTCCCATGTTCCACCCAGAAATTTGCTTCCTTGTTTCCTTCCACACCTTCTCTTTCTTCCCACTGTCTCTCCTCCCAGTATCCCCTCTCAACTGTCATTGATAATTAGGCTGAAAGTATTCATTGTTACCCAAGGCATGGATGATCCAGAAGAAGTTAGTTTTTTCACAGATACATTCAGTATATTTTCTGTCACCAGAAATGTACTTGGTTGTTGAGTTGCGGTTATTAATACTGACTTCAACCTGAAGAGAAGACAGGACAGAGGGTGAAAAAGTGTAGATCTACCCACGTAGGTTAGACTGACTATCCAGTGAGCCTGAGGGATCTACCTGATTGCCTCCCCATTGCTCAGAATATAAGCATGAGTTGCCACCATATTTGATTTTTTAAAAATATGGGTAATAGGGATGAAATTCAGTCCTCACACTGGCATGTCAAACATTTTACTGAAAGATCTCTTTCCTTAGCTGATCTGTAATTCTCTTTATGTGTGAAATTTAGATTTAGTCTACATTAAAAAAAGAAAGCAGTGACGTTTTCCTTGGCATTAGTGTGTGACTAATATTTAAAAGTTTTCTTTGAAGAAGTTGTCACGTGCATTTGTGTCTCACGTAGTGAAATTCATGAAGGCAGGTGTCAGGATCTGGCTTCCATTTAACTCATCATTTGAATTTTGAAATGGTTCTCTGCATTCTTACCTCAGTAGTAGAAATGCCAATTGTGGTAGTTTGATTAAATATATCCCAATAGATTCCAAAGCATATTAAAGGTTTTTAATACCCCTTCAGTCTGGAGGAGATGTCACCTAGTCTGGATCCTAGGCTCCAGCCTTGCAGTGATTCTGGGGTAGATGTCAAATTCCAGATATACACATAAGCAAATAGCACTGTGAGCTCAATTCTGGGGTTCCTGCTGTTTGCTAGTTAGTTGGCGTGTGCTTGCTTGTTTTGGAGGTGCTGGTGATGGGTTTGTCTCTCTGCTTGCATTTGTGAAAGGGGGCCAGCAACAGCAAGAATGACCTAACAAGCACAGCTGCTGCATGATAATATGCTTTGTGTTTTCAGCTAGTGACATGGAGTGTGTTCCCCAGGTGCTGTTTCTGCTTGGGACTTGGCAGTGTTGTTACATGTCATCTTTTATGAGTTTATGACCTTTTGTGCTTTGTGAGTTTTAGAATGTGTAGCGCCATGTTTATGGTGAAAAAAAAAAAAACAAACACAGGGTTTGGACACATTTGTCACAGTAATATTTATCTCATTGTTTCCTCAGTCAGTAGAGCTATAAAACTTTTTATAAATGTTAGGAGTGACTGAATTTTGGTAACCTGGGAACAGCAGTCTGCTATATATGAGAGGACATCAGCCTGAACCTTAACCAAATACATTTTCAACTGCTTTTTACTTAAAAAGTATCAGCAGGTTGGAGTAGGGAGGAGATAAGTGGCATACCATGACAAGACTTATTTATACAGTGTTTTAATTATTAACAAGAAATAAGTTAACAAATCAGGGACTGTTTGTATTTCTCTTAGGGTTTTTAGAATCTAAAATTTTCCTTTGTGATTGCTCCTGTTTCCTTAAAGCCTAAAGCAACCTTGACTGAACTGAACATTTTGTCAAAGCCTGAGGTAGTTCATGAAGGACATTTTTCTCATTTTAATAAGAAAAGGATTTTCTGATAGGTGGAAGATAAGATAGAGTTATTGGAAATTTTTACAAATGATGACAGTATGTCAGGGATTATCTAGTGGCCAGTCTCTGGCTTTTGAAAGAAATCACATTTACAGCACAATTGTACTTCTTACACCTGCCACAACCCTTTGAGATATTTTTTTTTTAAACTCATTATTGTGTGGCCTGTGGCAGGGACTGGGGTGGAAGTGGGATCATAATTCCAATAGTGCTTCCTGATCCCTGTGCCTCAGACTTCTTTTCTTTGTCCCCCTTTTCATTGCTTTTCTCTTCCCCACTTTTTCTCTTTCCTACATTCTGCCTTTGAACCCTCAAAAATTGAAGAGTTCTTGTCCCACATTAGTAAGAATTAATTTCATTCATAACACCATTTCTTCAGTATTAGAAGAGAATTCACAGCTTATAAACATTTTACACAAGGTTTCTGAATTTAAGCTAAATAAACACAAAATCCTAAAGGGGCAACATTTGGAAAAATACAAAATTATTTCATACAAAATCCTGAAATCTCTCCTTTTCATTATGTTTCTCTTTGCATCCTCTTTTCAGCCTAACTCCCAATTCCTCACTTACCACCATGCACTTATGATCCACATTGTTTATGACTTTGACATACTAAAGCTCCATATTCATTTTCCAGTCCAGCCCACATACTGAGTGAAATTGGATCTTCCCTGTAATGGCAAATGAGGCAGAAACACAAAGTCACATAGAAGTCCAGGGCTGCAGCATCCTGGCAGAGAGGGGCAGAGAACTACTGGAGGCCAAGTGTGGGGAGACAATTAAGTTCTAGACTTTCCCTTGGAAAGCTCCCCTACAAGTGTCCAGCCAAGGCACACTTATCTAAGAGGTTTGAAGCATGAAAGGCATAAAAACATGCCAGTCCAGGTCACCTGCTGAGTGCAGGACCTGGGCTGCCACAGAAAGTTCTCTCTTTATGGATTTCCAATAAGTCTCCCTGCTGCTGTGTGTGGGCAGGGCATTGCTTCATTGCTCAGTGTACTTCAGCCCATGGTGTACTCTATGCATATCTTAGAGAATCATATCTGAATTCACCAGTACACATAAGAAAAGGACTCAGTGCCCTAAATCATGCATTTATCGCACTGAGGAGCGCAGGCTTAGAATGATAATTGACTTATCTCACTCAAGTTAGTTTTTGGACACATTGTTCAACAGACTTAAACTGAAGGCCACAGCAAGTTCTACTTAAGCAAACAAATGCTTGATCCCCACTCATGTTCATGAGGTTTTATCCCTCCTCCCATACCTCCCGCCTTCTATGCCTTTCTTTGAGAAACCTTCCCAGTTCTATGGGGAATTAAAGGGGACCTTACCCATTTGGCTGTCCCAGGCAAGTGTCCAGGAATAAGAAGACAACCAGGAACAGGGCCCATGAGTGGGTCTTGCAGAGACGCTGAAGAGCAGACATGCTGTTTGAGTTGGTTCTCATGAATGCTGCGGATTCTGTTTATCTGCAGTGAGAGGACCATGGACCAGTTGCAACATTGCTAAGCATTACCCTTTGGAATTTGCCTCCATGGTCATCTTGTGTGTTTTTCTGTTGAAAGGTCAGCATGAGGCAGGAAGCTTAGATTGGTGTGAGTTGAGGACAAAATAGCTTTGTTTGTCTTTCAATATCACATTAGAAATTTCTTTTTTTTTGGAATAAGTTATTTATTTATTTTTAAGAACAGCAAGTTAGGAGTGACTGAGTTTCAGTACCTGGGAATAGCAGTCTGCTATATATGACAGGACATCAGCCTGAAACTTAACCAAATGCATTTTCAACTGCTTTTTACTTAAAAAGTATCAGCAGGTTGGGGTAGGCAGGCGATAAATGGCATACCATCACAAGACTTATTCACACAGTGTTTCTAATTATTAACAAGAAATAAGTTAACAAATCAGGGACTGTTTGTATTCCCCTTAGGGTTTTTAGAATCTCCAAAATTTTCCTTTGTGATTGCTCCTGTTTCCTTAAAGCCTAAAGCAACCTTGACTGAACTGAACACTTTGTCAAAGCCTGAGGTAGTTTGTGAAGGACATCTGTCTCATTTTAATAAGAAGAGGATTTTCCAATAGGTGGAAGATAAGATAGAATAATTGGAAAAATTGAGAAGCATGCAGTCATTAAATTATCTTACTTATTTGGTTGGGTAATGTTTTAGCATTTCTCTTTTTCAGTGTTATTTATCCTGGATAAGAATCTCCAATGGGATGCATAGATGAAAAAGACTTCCCCTCCGTAATGTTTCCTGGAAGTTGTTCTTAAATTTGGTTAAATCCTTATCAAAATTAATCAGCAGATTCTCAAAATCCTCACAAAGTTGGTTTACTTTGAATTTGCTTAATGCCCTTTTGCAGTCACTCTGAGTTTTCTCCATTTACTTCACTCTGATGGCTATGCTTGTGTTGTTGAGTTTCATCTCATTTATGTCTTCTTTGAGAGCTTTCATGTCAGCTATCATCCTGCTCAGGGTCTCATTGCAATTGTGACCTGAATTTATTTGATTCTTGATCTCATATTTTAGTTATGCTGTCTCCCCTGCATTCTCACTGGCCTCTTCCATTGTGGCACAAAGAATGTTAGCTGGGGGACTCTCAGCTTGATGCGTTGTGCTTTTTCTTATTTTCGTTTCTTCCTATTTTTGGATAACATTATAATTTTCCTAATGTGGGATTCAATATTGGTAATTTAAGGATGTCATAGTCACACGCTGCTGGGATGAATCTCCAAACCAGCCACAATTTGGAGAAGGAAAGTATTTATTGAACAGATCCAGGGGAAGTTAAGGGAAAGGCTGGCTCTGTTTCACAGAAGCAAGCAGAGAGAGAAAAGCCACCCCCAGCACCTCAACAAGCAAGCACACTATAACACTGTAATTCACAAAATGCAGAACTGCCATACCTGGGGTTCTGGCTGCTGTTTTGTATATCTATCCCTAGTATTTTGTATCCAATTTAGAAAGGGCCCATTCCCAGGATGCTAGGCCAAAGTGAAACTTCCTCAATCCAGAAGCCTGGAGACAATTAACAATTTAATAAACACAATTATAATAAATTCTATTGGGTGACATTTATTCAAAACTACCACAATCTACCCCTGGCCCCAAATAGAATTATCATTATCTAGATTATGTTTAGTCCAACCTTAAAGGTCCCATAGTCTTTACCAACTTTAAGGCTGTTTTAAAGTCCCAAGTCTTATCTGAAGGTTAAGATTGTCTTTTAACTTTAAATGTTGTAAAATCAAAACAAGTTACAAACTTTAACATATAATGGCATAGAGAAAACATTTTCAACTGCCATGAGGCATAACAAGGAAAGACCGGGCCAAAGCAAACTCATCAAACATCAGCAAACATCCACATTTGCAGTCCAAGTCCCACAGTACCACCAGTGACTGACAAGTCTCTGGATATTTCAATTTTGTTCCTCCAGCCTGGCTGAGCACCTGGGGAAACTTCCATCTCAAGCCAACAGAGCTTCATGGTAGCCCTTGCATAGTCCTGGTATTCCAAAATATCTTCAGGTCTCCATTGCAAGGCATGGTCCACCTTCCAATGGCTTTACTTGCCAATCAGGGCCTCCACTCCCTGTTCCAAGTACCGCATCTCAGCAGCGGCTCCAGGAACCGTGTGCACTTCATGACCCACTCCATGCATGCATTCCTCATACTTCCAAAAGCAGTACCAGGTATGCAGGCACAGCCATGTTGTTAATTCAGGGACAAAATAAACATGACCTTGATGAGCAGATTCCTTTCTTTCAGCAATTTCCTTTTCAAAGAGTTTGCATAGTCCATTTTTCTGTCCTTCCTGGGTGGAAACACCTCAGGCAATTCTCCATTGTTTCAATGTAAAGCAGTTGGGCCATAATCAAAAGCCAGTCTCTGGTCCAGTAAGTTAAACTTGCTTTGAGGTTTTGCTAATTTCAAATCGTAAATTCTTAGTCCCATATGTATAGCTAAGCACACAGTCCATTTCTTAAAATCAGCCTTGGTCAAACTCTCTGGTCATGGACAGTGGGACACATCCACCCTTGGCCCAGGCACACACTTCTATTAAAGTTTTCTGCAGTCTCTCCTTCCCCTTAGAAAATTCACATGCCAAGGCACCAAATGTAATTCTCTCTGCACTGAGCATTTCCAGATTCTCACCCGAATAGTCCATAAAACTTGGATTACTGCTCTAGAAGGCATCTTCAGTTGTAAATACCAAGTCTATGTCTATTCTTTCAGCACACAAGTTCCAGATGATCAAAATTACCCCACTCTTGGTACCTAATGTGTCATAGTCAGCCACACGCCACTGGGATGAGTCTCCAAACCAGGCACAATTTTGGGGAAGAAAGTATTTATTGAAACTACAGATTGAGGGAAAGTTCCAGTGAAAGAGGCTGAAGCAGACAGAAAACCCTTCACCTACACCACACACAAGGAATAGGGAACAGGCAGGTCTGCCAAGGAGATAATTTCTTCCCCTTTATATAGCTTTAGTGGGGTCTTACAACCCTTTCTCAGACTTAATGGCTTCCTGAGGCTCTGGAATTTCCTTCCTGCACTGCCCACACAGGAAAGGATGTTTACTTCTAGCTTCTTTGAGCTTCTTTACATCCTGCCCCTTGCTGAGAGGCTGCCCTCCTGTAAACCACCTCAGAGACCCACCCAAGATAATCAAAAAGTTCAAGTTGACAACATAACCTAACCATCACAGCATAGGTGCCTATGACCAGATATTTTTATGCTATTTTCAGTAGGTTTAATAATTACAAGCCCTTTATTTTAGAGACTGTATAGTTGTGCATTGGCAGGAATTGAATATTCAAATATAACAAATTTGACTCATTAGAAGAGAGTTTCTTTTAAGATCATCTAACAATTCCTCATGTTGAGTTTGCTTTAAAGGGTAGGAAGAGGAGAAGAATCTAAATAATTGAAATTTTTATTGTCATTTTTTTGGGTTTTTTTTTTTTTTTTGAGATAAGGTCTCACTCTATCCCAGGCTGACTTGGAACTCACTCTGTAGTCCCAGTCTGGCCTCAAATTTATGGCAACCCTGCTACCTCAGCTTCTCAAGGCTGGAGACTAAAGGCGTGCACCACCACACACTGTTGTTACTTTTTAAAAATTAACTACGTATGAGTAGTAGCACAGACCTGCCCAAGAACTGAGAAGAAGCAGAAATACTTACCAAGACATCCATTTGCACCTGTAAACCAGGTCTTATCCTAAGCACTTTTCTTGGATTAACTTGACTGCTCATCTTCACTGTCTTATGACGAGGAAGCCAGAGAGACAGAAGTTAATTAGCTTGCCTGGGGGCACATACATTTTCCTGAACATATAGAAATGCTAGACATATATTTCTATGATGCAAATGTATATTTCTTTTTTTTAATACTTTATTTATTCATTTTCAAGCAGAGATAGATAGGGAGGGAGAGAGAGAGAGAGAGAGAGAGAGAGAGAGAGAGAGAGAGAGCGAGAGAGAGAGCGAGAGCACACCAGGGCCACCACCTTGTGGGTCTGGCTTATGTGGGTCCTGGGGAATTGAACCTGGGGCCTTAGGCACTGGAGGCAAGTGCCTTAACCGCTGAGCCATCTCTCCAGCCCGCAAATGTATATTTCTGTTCAAAAGCAGGACAGGTAACTCTCCCGGAATGACTGATGAGTGAACACGCTAAGTACTTTAGGGACTATAGCACACATTCCCTGTGGTGAATTAGGACACAAGAACCCAAACCTCGTGGCCTCAACATAGCATGAAGTTTAAAGACAGATGATAATGCAGAAGTAAAAAAAAATGCCCCAGACAGTGCAGAGAAATGCAATTATCGACAAAGACGGGAAGCCCAAGCTGGAGCCATACATGAGCTCCGGAGAGACCTGTACAGAATTCTCCAGATGGAAGCTAAGAACTTTGAGCATGTCTGAGTCCTTGAACATATGTAGAAGCCATTACAAAGAGGTCTCCAGGGCACACATGGGAACAGTTCCATCAGTACACCTGAAACACACTTCCCACTGAGGATGAACTCACACCTGGAAACAGTGAAGCATCTGAGAAAACCTCACAGGAGGAGAGGAGCCTCCCAAGAATGACATGTTGACAAACAAGGAAATGGAAAACACACATTTCAAAAGCAGATGTGTGAAAATCTTACTTTCATGAGATTCCAGAGAATGACAATTAAGTCTCTTCTTTTGGGCTGGGGAGATTGGCTAAGTGGTTAAAGGTACGTGCTTGCAAAGCCTAACAGCCTGGGTTCAATTCCCCATTACCCATGTAAAACCAGATTCATAAAGTGGTACATGCATCTGGAGTTTGATTGTAGTGGCAAGAGACAATGGTGTTGCTATTCTTTCTCTCAAATTAAAAAAAAAAAAAAACTCTTTCCTATCAGATCGAGCAAGCTAGCGAAACTTCCACAGATGCTTGAGTTTGGCTGGGAAAAAAAGTCTAGAAACTTCTATGTGAAGAAGGTAGGAATATTGCTGGAGCTTCTATAACAAAACACCGCAGGTCAGGGGCCTTAAACAGCAGAAAGTTATTGTTTCAGGGTCATGAAGGCTCAGAACCCAAGATTAAGGTACCAGCAGGTTTGGTTGCTTCCGATGCCTGTCTCCTGGGCTGAAAGATGACTGTATCTTGTGTCTTTATGTGTTTTCTCTTTTGAGTATGCCCAAGTCTGTGTATATCCTCTACTTGTGAGGATATCAATCACATTGTGTTAGGTCCCAACTCCTTTGATCATACTTCTTTAAAGACCTATCTTCAAATATAGCCACTTTCTGAGGCACTGAAAGTTAGGTCATCAACCTAAAAATTTTGGGTTTAGACAGTTCTGACCATAACATCCCAAATGCCTTTGTTTCTACTTTTAAATCTAATTCTGTCAATTACTAGTGTGTGACCTTGGTTAGTTGCCTCTTGGCAAAATGGGGATGGACAATTAGTACCTGTTTCATGACATTGCTCTTATAATGAAATAAACTCATGTATGTAACGAGCTTAAAAATAAGCACAGGGCTGGAGAGATGGCTCAGCTGTTAAGGGGTTTGCCTCTAAGTGCCTAAGGCCCCAGTTCAATTCCCCGGTACCCACATAAGACAGACACACAAGGTGGTGGCCCTGGCGCTCTCTCTCTCTCTCTCTCTCTCTCTCTCTCTCTCTCTCTCTCTCTCTCTCTCTCTCTGCTTGAAAATGAATAAAAATTGTACAAAGTACTTTTTGAAGAGATAATGAAGTAAAAAATTTAGGTGGTTTGAATGTTTCCCAACATACTCAAGTGTTTTTATTAAAGCTTGTATTTCTAGCCACCTGATTAGTGAGGTGTCACTGGGGGCTGATCTGTTTCCATCTAAAGGCATGCAGAGTAGGCTCTGGGGGTTGTGCTGCTGCAGGTTGTGCTTTGTATGTGGTTCAGGCTGGCTGGTGGTGGTTGGGTCTTTCTGTTTGGATCTGTGAAAGGGATCCAGCTTCTTGTGCCCCCAATGGAAATTCCCCTGGATCTGTAAGCTTCAAATACATCTCATTCCTCCCATAAACTGGTTTGGAAGTTCATTCCAGCAGTGTGCAGCTGACTACAACAGAAATTGGTACCAGCGAGGGATTGTTGCTTTGTGATAAATCTGACCATGTGGATTTGGGTCTTTTGGAACTTTTGTGTTGGAAGAATTGTATATAACTTGGTACTGATATGGGGAAATCTTGGCACAGTTATATTTGGTTTTTACCATTGAATTCCCCCCCCCCCCCAGTTCGTGTCCTCTAATGCAAAAGAATTATACACAGGGTCAGAAATATATCTCATTACACATTTATTCTAATTTATTAATTTAGGAACAGGGGAATTGGATGGGGAAGCCTCCCAGTCACCACGTGGGAAGTTAGAGTTCTCCAGCCACCAGTGTGGGGAGAACATGTGGAGATTTTAACAGAACTTAAGTTGTTCAACTAAATAAGCAGAAGAAGAAAAGATAATAGAGAGCTCCCATCGTGAGAAGGAAAGGTTCATGGGGAAAAAAGTCTGGAGCCTGCCCCCACCCCAGCCATTCGCTGGGGTGGGGAAGGGCTTACCTTCCTAAGGCCTGGAAATCCAGTAGTCTTTCTACTCCATTGCCATGTGGGGGAAGAGACCAGCTTCTTCTAGGGAAGTTAATTTACGTGAGTCTGAAAGACAGCTGATTGGTTCATATTTGACCAATCAGTTTCAGCACCTAGGTTGTAGCTCTAACTAGACACCTCCCAATCAAGGAGAGGGGTGGTCCCTGCAGACTCCTGATGCGTCACAATACTTGAAACTGAAGATGCATTTCAGAGCAGTAAACCAAGTTTTATGGAGTATTCTGGTGAGGTCTGAAAAATGCTAAGTGCAAAAAGTATTGTATTGAGGCTTTGCTTATAAACTTTTAAATAGGAAGGAAAGATTGCAGAGAACTTTGTTGGAAATGGGCTACTAGTATAATGCTGGCTACATTTTTATGCCCATGCCGAGAGCTTCTTATACCCTTGATCAAGGTTGAATTTGTTGTGAACTGAAGTGCTTGCCTAAAGACATGGAATGAGAAATTTAAGATTTCAAATTGGAGAAATTCAAGCAAATTTCAAGTTACTGGCTCTGATACTTGGTTGCTAGCCTGGCTATTGTTTAGGAGCTATTACCATGATTAATAATGGCCCCACGACTTTCCATTGAAACAATGGAAAGGATTCCTGAGGTGATTTCTACCAGAAAGACTGGGTAGTAAAAAATGCAAACTCTTTTGTAAGAAAGAAACCTGCTCTTCAAAGTCACAATTTATTTTGTCCCTGAATTGACAACATAGCTGTGTCCAGCACACCTGATATTGGTTGTGGAAGCATGAAAAATGTGTGGAATGGGTCAAGAAGTGCACACAGTTCCAGGAGCCTCTGCTGATATGAGGCACAGGAAATAGAATATTCTTGTTTTAAAGGCTGGAAAGGCCAGTGTATGGAGTTAAAGATGGGCCATGGTTTGCAGTGAAGACCCAAAGGTGTTTTGGACATACCTACAAAAGGGTTACCATGGAGTGTTATGGTCATGGGATGGGAGTTTTCCCTGGCTACCCAGATCAGCTGGAGGGGCAGAATTGGAAAATTCAGAGACTGTCTGAATGTTGGACTTGAACTGCAGGTGTTTGATGTTTGTCTAATGGTTGTTGAGTTTGCATTGATCCAGTCTCTCTTTGTTATGCCTCATAGCAGTTGAAATGTTTACTCTGTGTCATTATATGTTGAAAGTATATAATTTGTTTGATTTGTTGGACTCATAGTTGAGGCAATCTTAAATTTCAGATGAGACTTGAAACTTTGGAATAGTCTTAAAGTTGGTAAATACAATGGGACCTCTGAAGTTGGACTGAATACAATTTACAATGTGAGACGGTTGAGTCTATTACGAGCCAGGGGCAAAATGTGGCAGTTTGAATGTCCTTCTGTAGCGGGGTGAGCTGAGGATTAGAATTTAGATAATGCCCAGCAAAAATTCCAATGCACCCCAAAATTTAACAAGTACCCGTATTCGCATCTACAAAGTTAAAGAATTAAAATTATACCAGATATTAAGGTATAGTTGGAGATTTTACTTAAGGGAACATGGGAAGTTACAGCATTCCCCAGCTACCAGTGTCAGGAGAACACATGGGAGAGGTTTTAATAAAATAAGTGCTGCCCAGCCAAAGAAGCAGAAGAAGGAAAAATATCAGAGGGCTCCCATCATGAGAAAAAAGATTTGTGTGTGGAGATTTTGAGTCCTCCTCACCCCAGCCCTTAGTGAGGGGCCTTACCTGGACAATGAAAGTCCTCCTTCTAGGATGCCATGTGGAAGAAAAGAGACTGGTTTTTGTTCTAGGGAAGCTTTTAAAACTTCCACTAGGTAAGTCAGAGAGATAGCTGATTGGTCTACACCTGACCAATCAGTTTTTGCATCTAGGTTTGGGCTCTGGCTAGAGACACCTCCCACTCAAGTGGTCTATGGAGCTTGCATGAAACTCTCACACTTTAATAGACTCAGGAGTTTTTATTAAATCTTTTATTTCCAGCCATCTGATTGGGGGAGGTGTCACTGGGGGCTTCCCTCCTAAAGGTTCCCACCTAAAGGTATGCAGAGTGAGCTCTGGGGGTTTTGCTGCTGTAGGTTATACTCTTGTGGGTGGTGCAGTCTGACTGGTGGTGGTTGGGTCTCTCTACTTGGATCTGTGAAAGGGAGTCAGCTTCTTCTGCCACCAGTGAGACTTCCCTACAGATGGATCTGTAAGCTTCAAATAAATCACATTCCTCTCATAAACTGTTTCTAGTTTGGAAGTTCACCCCAGCAGTGGGGAAGAGACTATGACAATTTATAATGAAAGAATGGGGCACCCATAGATCCAAAAAATTAAGTAGGCTTCTCAGCCACGCTCCTGCAAACAGCCCTAGCTTGTCAAACTCAATAGCGCTCTCTCTCTCTCTCTCTCTCTCTCTCTCTCTCTCTCTCTCTCTCTCTCTCTCTAATACACACACACAGACATCAAAATATAAAATCAGAAGAGGGACTATCTGGAAAGGAGGTCAGTGGAAGGGGAAGGGGAAAAGAGAAGATAATAGGGTGTCATTATTATCAAAATACATTATATCCATGTATAAAATTTGTCGGTAATGAGCTGAGGAGATGGATCAGCAGTGAAAGGCACTTGCTGGCAAAGCCTGCAGCCCTGGTTGATTTCCCCAGCACCCACATAAAGCCAGATGCATAAAGTGGCACATGTGTCTGGAGTTTGTTTGCAGTGGCAGGAGGTCCTGGTAGCCCATGCTCTCTCAAATAAATAAATAGAAATATTTTTGAATTGTCAATAAATAAAGCTAAAAATAGAACTTTAGAAAGGAGTAGTAATTATAGGAATAAAATATATATTATATGAAATTCCTAACGATGCACAACTTTGGATGTAGTGATTTGGAGAATATGTGTGAAAAGTCACCCGGAGGGAAACATCAGGAAGTAAAGAGATGGAATTTAAGAAAGAAGTTTTTAAAATCTACAGAAAAAAGAAATCAAGAAAACCCAAGTGGCATTTAACAAGCCCTTCTGGGGGAAAGCTTTGAAAGTGGAAGAGAGGGAAGATTCAAAGCAATTGCTTTTCAGAATTGAAGAAAGACACACGCTCCAAGTTTGAAAAAGCTGAGTCCTAGACAAGTTCAGTGAAAATGAGTTCACGCCTGGACAGCCTAGAGAGCTACGGGATAGAAAGACTAAGAGGCAATCCTAAAAGCCTTCCAAGAGCAAACAGACTACATTCATGATGACCACAGCGAGCCCTCGCTGTGTGTTACCAAGTGGGTTCATGGCCCTTCGCAGAGAGGTCTGCTGAGCGGGTCTGTCTCTCTCTGAACATTTTCCTTGTCTTCTCCAGCTGCCTCTCAGGTGTTCCTGACCCCACTTTTCTCCCATTTCCCTTTGCTCTTCTCGCTGTAGGCCTGGTCCCTGCCTCCTCCAGCTCCATGATGCACGGGTTAGTCTTGTCTCTACCTATCAGGCATTTGTGGCTCTGGGTTGGATCTGTGACCTTTCTCACCGCCTCTTCCCCAGTTAGGACGGTGCTGGCCACACAGTTCTCAGAGGGCATCTCGGAACACTTAATCAGTTGCTCCTTTGGGAGTCAAATGCTCATTTGGACAAGCTGGTAGGCCTTTTAAAACCCTATTTTCCCACTTGTTGTGACCAAGACAGAGTCAATGAACCCCTCAAGAAGCCATGTTTCGCAGGGCGTGGTGGTGCACATCTTTAATCCCAGCACTAGGGAGGCAGAGGTAGGAGGATCACCGTGAGTTCAAGGCCACCTTGAGGCTACATAGTGAGTTCCAGGTCAGCCTGGACTAGAGACATTACCTCAAAAAACCAAAAAAAAAAAAAAAAAAAAAAAAGAAGAAGAAGAAGAAGAAGAAGAAGAAGAAGAAGAAGCCATGTTTCAATACCTTTAGTTAAGTTACTTACCATTGTTTTATAACAAGGCTTTCAAAACTAATAAACTTTATATATGCATGGATGAGTACAAGAGAGTAAATAAATATAATTTCTAGTAATGTTAGTTAAAATTAATTATCAGCAATATTTATTCATTCTAAAGCTGGTACGGTAGGCAATGCCCACCCACAATCCTAGTACTCAGGAAGCTGAGACAGGAGAGGCATGAGTTTGGGGGCAGCTTGGCCTATATAGAAAGTTCCAGGCCAGCCTGGGCTACATATAGTGACCTTGTCTCAATACATACATACATACATACATACATACATACATGCACAAATGTAAAAATTAAAGATTCATTCTACATTTAAAGAATATTTGTGTTTTGTTTGAGTCACCTTGCTGAGTTTGGGGATAAAGTAATCCATATTTTTGTTTGTTTTTTAATAAAATTGTGAGCATGTAATAAAGTCACAAATGTGGGACCTCAGCTTATGGTCTATCTTGTGTTTCACTTGTTATAATTTATATCACTCCAACACTATCTCTTGCATCACCTACTGTGTAAAACACAACTTTTTTTTGCATCTCTAAAGAACAATGAGAGGTACATTTGGGAATTGACATGAGAATATAATATGTGTGGGTTTATTCGAAAGGGGAAGGGGATAAGGAAGCTTTTAAAGCAAAATTGGGAAGTGTATGCAAATTATTTTAAAACAATTCTTGGTCATGAGGATTAGTAGCCGGGGCAGATTTGGTCTGAATTAGACAAGCAGTTACTGGATAGATATCCTTGCAAAGTATGTTCTGTGTGAGTTTTCATGGCCATTGGGGAAGGTGATGGTTCTGGAAGAGTCCTCAGAGAGAGTAATTGCTATCAGATATATGTGCACGACATTTCTTTCAGAGCCTCTGGCTCATTAAGTATTATCTTTGCCAGAGTTCAGCAAAGGGAACTCCATTTTGATTCTGACAACTTTCACATGGCTTAGAGTTTACCGTGAGGGTTTTCACCTTCATTTTTCAGAGGGGTCACTCATAGCAGAAGGGCAGCTAAGTCCTACGTGATAGCAGACCACACCTCCCCGTCCTCAGAAAGCACATGTTGCTCAATGCATCCATTTTTAAGAGGTTAACTTGACTCAGGCTGCCCCAGGTCATCTCTGATTCAGGCATGACTGTACAGGTAGCTGGCGGACTTCTTCCCTACTAATGAGAGGCAGAATTCTAATTGGGCCAGGGTTGGGCCTGGACACTGACGCTGTCCTTGGTCAGATGAGTGGGAGGTGGATGGGGGGCCTCCCTTAGGTGTATATAGGCATTGACCAACAGAGGGGCTGAGACAGGAGGCAAGGCCAGGGGAATGCAGGAGGCACACAGAACTTTCTAGAAGCTCTGGTCCTCTGACTCTGTCCACTCACATTGACTTCATACCCAAGGCCCCCTGGATCCAGCTTGGAACAAGCTCCCTGAGGTATGGCTTATCTCTAAATCAACCCACATGGCCCTCTGTTGATGTAAACAGTTCTTCTTGCCAGGCAGTTACAGAGTGATGTGGTGATGTGTGGGAAAGCCTCCAGAGATGGCAATTTAAAGATGGTCGGTTTGTGGCACCTCAACCCGCTGGGGGTGGGTTCTTGGGTATCTAGAGGGCATGGGGGATGGGCATGGGAGGGGATGCCTGGCAGCTGGTTCTGCCCTTGAGTGACTGCTGGTCTGATCTTCCAAAAGGGAGCTCAGCCATCCTGCGTTCCTGTCAACCAGGAGTGAGGATTGCAACACAGTGTAGTCCTAAGAGGAGTTGTTGAACCTGTTGGAAATAGTTTTTCTTGGGGAAAGAGGTGACCATGCTTCAGGCTGGTGGCTCGCTTTGTGGCTGCTCTCGCTGGCCTGAGGGAAGTGGTGGCTGCTCCTTGAAGAGCGGACTGTCTCTTTGCCGGAGCCAACAGGTGGTCTCTCCCCTGAAATGCCCTCAAAGCAAAGGCTGATCTCTGGGAGAAGCAGCAGGTGCCTCTTCCTCCTTCCCATAGTTGCTGACGCTTGGCTGCTCCTTGTGATCGTGGAGGGCAGGGACGGGGCTGGGTGGCTCGTGCTGCCTTGTGAACTGCTGAGCCTCTTCCTGAAGTGGGCAAGTGAACATGGCAGTGAGGTCTCTGGTTTTGCAAAGTGTTCCTAGGAGAGGAGGCAGGACTCTTGGGAGTCTTGGCTGGGGGTCTTCTTCTGAGTCCTAGCTCTAGGCCTCATGGTAGGAGAGTGCAGTGGTTGGAAGCATGGGTTGTAGCATTGGACGGATCCAGGCCGAAACCCACGCGTCTTGGCCACCCTAGAATCTGCCTTTGTGGGAGTCACCTTTCACCTCTCTGATCTGTTTCTCGGTTTCCTCACATCTGTGACAGGAGCACTTATGCCTGCTTCTTGGATATGTGGGAGAAGTGGCTTCCTTGTGCACCATGTCAGCCTCTGGTAGCTTTGTGGGGGGAGGGTGGGGGGAACCAAATGAAATTGTTGCTATGCCAGCATTTTTAAATTTAAAAGACTTTAGTAAACATGGTACATAATCCCCTCCCTTTGCCCTCCTCTGTTTCCCTCTCCCACCCCTCCATCTTATTTCCCTCTCCCACCCCTCCACCTTATTTCCTTATTTTCTCCTCTACCTTAATTTCTCCTCTTTTTATTTACCTCCTCCATCATCCATGATGACATATCCGTGGACCCAGTATCATGCAGGTCTTGTGCAGGTAGCGGCCACTGTGAGGTCATGAAGGCAATGACCTCTTTTTGTCTGGGAGACAGTGTTCCCATTTAGTGCTGAACACTCAACTTTCCTTCTTCTCAGCACTGGGACAAGTTTTGAGTCTTCCCAGTGGTTACCACCCTTTAAAAAGAGAAGCTTCTCTAACCCAAAGTGAGAGCAATGTTCATGTATGTGCATAACCATACATTTGGAGAGCATAATAATGTATTCATTTAGCCAAACAGCAGTAGCAGATTACCCCCTCCCCCAGGGCTTATCTCTCTTACCAGCCACTCGCCTTTCGATTAGGTCTTCACTATCCTGCATGAATTCCCTTCAGTGGAAATCCAATCACAGATCAGTTAGTTACCCCATAATGCCACTACTGCACTACTGGACCCATCATACCCTGGCTGGACAGTTATATAATTTTCAGGGTCCACTGCTGGTTAAAGACAGTTATTGGCTTTTCTCCCCCAGCAGCCTGAATAGCACTTTCCAGAACTATAACAGCTAGCCAGCAGGGGGAAGACTTCCAGTTCAGTTTCTCAAGTGTTCTGAGGCTGAAGCATGCAGTATCTTTAACAACAAGAGCTATTTCTAGACAACCAAGAGCCTTGGCAATGGCATAGATTGTTTGGGGGGCATTAGGGTTTCCAAGATGAGCAACTCTTTGGCACTGGGATTTTTCTTGAACAACATATGGTTTCAGGGCATAGCATTGTCCATCCCACAGGGTACCACCATTTGGACCTATAAAAATGGCAGTTTCTTCAAGTTCAACCTAATGGTATCACTTTTCCCATTGCCAGGCTACAGCATCATGGCCTGGGTTCTGCTGAGGCCCCTCCTCAGTCCTGTACCCCAGAGGAGTCTGTTCCAGGCCTCCTCCTACCCAGGCTACCCTGCTGGTGGTGAAACAGGCCTCTGTGGTCACCTCGTCTGGCTCCCCTTTTGCCATACAGGGAGAAAGAACTTAGGAAGGTAGATTTTTGCCTGAAGGTGAGCGATCTGTTAGGAGGCGACCGAGTCTCACTCGGTTCTTTCCCGGTGCATCCACCCAAAGCCAGGCAGCTGCTAGTGCTTGGAGCCAGAGCCCTGCCAAGGAGATCCAGAGCATCCTGGAGACGTGCTGAGTCACAAGTGCCTTGGCTCTCAGCTTTGTCTCTTAAGGTTTCGGTGGGCTCTAGACAATGGAATCAAAATGATGTCTATTTCATGGGGGGGGTCACAAGGACTAAATGAATAAATATTTGTAAGTTGCAAGTAACAAAATTTATAAATGCAATTTGCAATCATGTTTAATCAGTATCTAAAAAGCACCCATCATTTTGCAAGGGCTATCGGGGTCCTGGTTGTTGTTGTTATTATGATTATTAATAATATTACTATCTCAATGGGGTGAGGAGCTATTGGTGGGTGTGTGAGTTTGGGCGGGTGTAAGTGGCTGGGGATAAGGACAAGACCTTGAGTTGACCGTGAGGTCCTCTTCCCCTGTCCTCCCCCCTTCCATCTCCCAGGTCCAGCTTTGTCTCTAAATACATGGGGAACAGCTGCTGAAAGAGATTCATGGCCAGTGTAGGGAATGGGCTTAGCAGGTGTCCACAGCCTCACTGCCTCATGCCAGCATCTCCCCATAAAGGGCACTGCGCTGAGCTTTGCTGGCTACAAGAACTGTGGCATTTGTGGGTCAACTGAGGGAACAGTGAAGTGCTCAACGAGGCCCTGGCCCTTCCATCCCTGACAGAACACACACTCCAACAAAGCAGGTTCCTGCTCTGTTTCTTTGTGGTGCATCCGGGTTCCCAGAGCACAGTGTCCCTGTGACATGAATGAATGCATTTGGTGCCATCTTAATGGAGGCTGGAGACCAAAGGAGGAATCTGGAAATCCACTGCAGACACTATGGAAACTAGTTCCCAGCTTCTTCCTAATTTTCCCTCCGTCATATTGCTTCTGCTGCCCTGTATGTGTCTCTGCTTTATCCTGATTTTTATCCAGGTTCACTTGGAACCTTGCAACAAGTTTACCTTCCCCTTCCTCCTGGTAAAACAAGAGAAGGACTTAACAGTGGTGGTGGCTATACAGCAGCCTTATGAGGGTGTTTTAACACCACTGGGCCAGAAGGTTCAAGAAGCTGAATTTCATATGATGTGAAATTACTCATCCCTTTTTGAAAGAGGGAGTGGTCCATCTCTATAGAGAAGGTAACCAGAGGTTGTGGTCACTCATTCTGTCCAGAGGCCCCCATCATCTCCTCTCTCTAAACCATGAGTAAGAGCTGGGAATTATCTCAGCTGCTCAAGTGCTTTGCAAGCATGGGGGCCTGGGATTGGTCTCCAGAACTCATGTAAAATGCAAGTGTGATTACACTTGTAATCCCAGCACTGGTAAGGCAAAGATAAGAGAATACCTGGAACTCATTTGCCAGCCAGTCTTAGCCTGGATGAGTTCCAGGAAAATGAGAGACCCTATTTCCAAAAAAAAGGTGGGGGAGTGAACAGTGTTCCTGGGGAACACCAAGGTTGTACCCTGGCTTCCATATGCATACACATATATGTACAACCACAAACACAGAAAACCCTTGTCTTGTCACACTCAGCTTGTCCATCCCTTTCTGGGTTTTGGTCTAGACTGCTCTTACTCTGAAGTCACCATTCCCCCTTCTAGCCCTGAGGATCCATTCATGACTTCCCTTCTGAGGCTTCCCTGTCTTGTTTGTGGATGTCCTCAGCTAACCCCACACAGAATACCAAAGGCTGGTTTATTGCAACAGAGAAAGCTTTGGCCCCAGGACCTTTTAGAATCCGATTACATGGACTCTGCAGAATGCTTGTCCAGGACAAGCTTTCCAGAGCAAACCCCAGCCCATGATCAAGTTTCTAAGATGAAACCAAAACTGCAGCTCTCTCCCCAATTCTATCCTTTTGCTATATATATTTGAGAAAGTGAGAGAGAGAGAGAGAAAAAGAAGAGGCAGACAGAAAGAAAGAGAATGGAGAGAATGGGTACACCAAGGCCTCCAGTCACAGCAAATGAACTCCAGACATGGGTACTGGGGAATTGAACTTAGATCCTTCTGCATTGCCTTAACCGTTAAGCCATCTCTCCAGCCCTATCCTTTTGCTTTTAATCCTGTTGGATTTTTTCCATTTATGGAAACATTTATCCATGTTATGACCATGATATCTGCATGTGGGTAAGATGACAGCTCGTAGGTCCAGATTTGTGTGTTTGAGTCAATGCCTCACTATCGCCCAGACTGGCCTGAACTCCAAGCTCCCCAAGTGTTGGGTCTGGGTCTCACTAGAGGCATGAGCCACCACACCTGCTGCAGGTCTCACATTTATCACTAAGATTTAATGTCCCCACCTACTGCATGTCTTCTTCTTTGCTAACTCTGCCCTTCTATCATTTTGTCATGTTGTCCTTATAATAACGTTCCATGTGACTTGAACAATAGATGGATAGACTACTCTCTTCTCAAAAAATGTCAGATTAAGTTGTAAATAGCACATACATGGTATAAAAATGCAAAAACAGTTTAGGAGAGAAAGCCTGTGCCTCCCTTGCTGGCCCCACACACCCATTTCTCCTGCCCAGGGCCAAGCTACATAGGAAGCTGAGAATTCCCAAGTGGAGATTTTTGGCAGGAGGAAAATCAAGGACTCCTGGAATCTGCACCCCTGGAAGGGAGGGAAGGCAGAGGGAGAAGGTGAGTTAGGATACATTCTCAGGAGAGGCTCAACTAACCCAAAGTGTCTCATCCCCAGCAGAAGTCCACCTGGTCTTATGTTCTGCAGCCCTTGCTGGGGATGTCCTTGGTAGCTGCTTCTTTCATCTGTGGCCCGTCCTCCTGAAGAGGACACCACTGTCACCCACAGTCATCAAGTTATCTCTGCCCATGTCCTTTTTAGCCATGCCTATCATCATTGTTATTATTATCATCTCATACCTCTGGGGCTCCTCCCAGTCTTTTGCAGGCAAAGCCTCTCTCCTCCAGTGCCACCGCCGCCCCCTGCCTGCCTCAGGGTGGCACCCACACAGTGGGGGAAGCTGTTTCTTCAGCCCCAGGCAGCCTGAGAAGCAGAGCCTAGAGAATTGAACATTTTTTCCCCCTGAAACAACTTTCTAGGGCTCTGGAGTTATAAAAAGCTCCCAAGTGTCATTTCTTGGCAGTTGGACAGCTGCAGAAAGCACTGGGCAAGCTCTCCTATCCTGCCCAAGGTTCAGACGCTGATGGATGTGTGGGTTTTGGCAGAAGCAGCTAAAGGTTATCATAAATCTGTTAAAAGGAGATCAGTTAACATATAGCAAAAAAAGCCCATACAAAATACCCTTTTTTTATACTCCTAGATTGAGTACTGCCAAATCATGGGAGGTGAACGTCGTCTTGAGACACTTGGAAGGAAATGTCCCATGGGGAGGGGATAGGCTACCTGAACAGGACTCAGCTGGCTTGTGGAATGAATGCCACCAGTGTTGGTGGATGACAGCATGTGATGTCTCTTCTCTTCCTGCCCAGCCCTTAGCCCCATGGCGACCTGCCCTGTCCTGCAGAAGGAGAGGCTGTTCCAGCTGGGGACCCATGCCTACAGAATCCCTGCTCTACTCTACCTCCCGAAGCAGAAGACCCTGCTGGCCTTTGCAGAAAAGCGGACCAGCAAGAAGGATGAGGACGCAAAGCAGATTGTACTGCGCAGAGGACACTATGACGTAGCTGCCCACCGGGTCCAGGTAAGGAAGGCTATAGCCACAGTGGCTGGACACAGCCCTGCACTGCTGGATACAGGGGAGCCAGGCCTGGGTCCATTTCTCCATGGCTGAGATGGGGGACAGAGTCGAGAAAGCCTGAGAGGGATCTGGAGAACCATCTAGGAATAGGGTGGCAAAGGTGCTTAGTGATCACCCACCCACACCTCACTTGGGTTCACTGTGAGCAAGTTAGCAGGCCACGGGCTTTGTTGCATAACAGAGTTCCCAGAATCCTTGAGAGCCTGAGGGAGGAGCGGTTCACTGTCACATTGTTCATGGGGGTGGTAGCCTTTGAGTGAACTTAACCTGGGAGCTCAGGGTTCTGTGATGGTAGCTTGTGTCCTGAAGTTCTCACTTCTGGCCGATGTTCCTAGTACTGAGGAAGACACCCAAGACAGGTAGCATATGTGAAGGATTGAGCATTGTCAGTCGTCACTATGACTCTGTGGTCATATACAATGGCAGCTATTCAAAGATGGCATTCCGTTTTTATTTTGACTGCTACCAAGTTATTGTCCATCGTCAGGGGATTTAAAGCAAATGAGCTCGAAACTATGTCTCTGGGATGGCTATGGAGCTCATCCATCCTGTCCAGGCTCTCATTCTCCAGTTGTGAAGTGGAGCTAATACCAGGAGATGGTGGATATTGGGCCTCTGCAGCATCAGTGCTCAGATTGGGCACTGGGTCAGCCGATGCGGGCAGCGTGGGCAGTGCATCTCAGGGCAAGTCCTCAGCATCTCTGCGTGCACCCGCTAGTAGAGCACTGAGCGTTGATGATGAGAGGCAGTCCTCATAGTCACTCTTGCATGGGCCAGACATGGTCCCTATCAATGCTTTGCTTTTAAGAATGTTGGGCTGGGAGGCGAGGCTGGGCTCCTAAGAGGAAGGACAGTCCTGAGAATGGCTTCTGTCTGAGTTGCTCTTGGGGTCTGGCATGTTGTGGGTACTCTGCAAATGACCACTAGTGGGAATGGAGGTAACAGA
>PVHP010027107.1:0-24107 GCA_004024765.1 Zapus hudsonius | reverse complement strand
CCTTCCTTCCTTCCTTCCTCCCTTCCTTCCTTTTCTGCCTTATTTGGAGGCCTTCAAAGCCGGGTCTGTGCTCTCCACATCTGGCGAGGCCTTCTGACACAGCTCAGCTTCCACCGGATGTTATCAAACTGGGAAGTGTGCTGTTGCTCCTGTAGTCTGCAGGAGGAGGGCACAGGGCGGAGCTGGCTTGGATGTCAGGATGGGGGTTCAGAAAGAGCAATAATTGGGGGTGTCTAGGCTGGAGCCAGTGTGGGGATGCAGCGTAAACTATGAATCAGAAACCGGGGGCAAGACAACCCATGTGACACAGTACAATATAAGAGCTCCACATTTGGGGGTAGCAAATCCAATTATAGCTTTGTGTCTTGTTGGGTAGAGAGAAACTGATTTTTATGGCTGCGGATGTGGTTTAGCAAACACTTAGTGCACACCTGGCCCTTTATTAGCACTTTATGAAATACTAACTTGACTAATCTAGGGGATAGAAATCTTTAATTTTCATTTTAGAGATGGGAACTGAGGCATGGAGAAGTTGATAACTTTGCCCAACACTGTATAGCTAATGTATTAATCAGCTTATCATTACTGTAATAAAATACCCAAGGCCTGATAATCTGGCAAGAAAAGAGATTTCTTTAGCTCACAGTTCTGGGGGTTCAAGAGCACGGTGGAATTTTCTGCTCTGCTCTGATGAGGTATTTGGTGGTGGGAACCTATGTGAGAAGGAGAGATCACAGGTGAGACAGGAGCCATTGTCTTTAGAAAGCCCTTTCTTGAGAACTAACCAGAGTCCATGAGGACATTAGATTAATGTCTTCTGAGATACATCCTCAGTGACTGACTCACCTTTCACTGGCCACTGCCTCTTTTTCATTGATTTTTGCATGAATGTGTGTGTGTGTGTGTGTGCAGTGTGCGTGTGTGCAGTGTGCATGCATGTTCTCATGTGTGTGGGCACATGTGGAGGCCAGAGGCCAGTCAACATTGGATGTCTTCCTCAATAGCTTTCCACCTCATTTTTAGAGAAGCTCTTTCACTGAACCCTGAGCTCACCAATTTGGCGCCAGCCAGCAAGCTAGGGGCTCCTCTTGTCTCCACCTCCCCAGAGCTGGGGTTACAGCCATTTACCACCACATCTGGCATTTTCTTTACATGATTTCTGGGGACCCAAACTGGTCCTCATGCTTTTATGGAAAGTACTTAACTAACTGAGCCATCTCCCCAGCCCCATCAGCCACTCCCTAAAAGATTCTTCTGTCTCCCACCTGATCACCCTGGGGACCAAGCTCTCAACACCTGAACAATCCAGTACCAGGCCACACCCAAACTGTGACAGCCACATACCTAGGCTTTAAGAAGCTCACCTGCTCTTGAACCTGACTCTTGGCCTCTGCCCTCTGCTGAGTCCTTTCCTTGGTTGAGAATTCCTGGATCACCTCTAAAGGAAGTTGTTACCCTATTTAACAAATCTGGTAACTGAGGCCTGGGCCAGCTCTGTCCATCCAGCTTATAAAAGCTGGAACTGGGGTCAGACCCAGTCTGGTGCAACAGTAGTCTGACACCTGTTTGCAGCTCACAGCCATCAATCTGATAGCCAGGAAGCTCCAATGAAAGGGTCCTAGAGCCTTCAAAGCTACTGCGGCCGCTGGGACTGACTGGAACAGGGCTGGGGAGTTGCAGGAGGGAGGGGTTGGGAGGACAGCACAAACATGAGCCCCTTCTCTCTCCTCAGGCGAGCAGTGCCCCCCCTCAGCCCCCTCAGCCTGTCATCCCACCCAAGCCTGTGCAATGTGTCCACCATGTGTCCACTCAGCCAAGCTGCCCAGGACGGGGCAAGTTGTCAAAGCTGCTGAACCCTGAGGAGATGACATCTCGAGATTACTACTTCGACTCCTATGCTCACTTCGGAATCCACGAGGTAAAGCATCCTGGGGGGGGGTGTAAATGCAATAAGCGTGGTCCTGTCATTTCGCCACTGTTTTCAACTCTGTACCATGCCAAAGTGAACTCTCCCAGTGTGCCCAGGTCCCTGACCCCCTCTTCATCAGGCCAAGCTGAGGTAAGGCAGGAGGATACAAGTTCAAGGCCAGCCTGGACTACAGAGTGAGATCCTGTCTCAAAACAAACAAACAAAATTAAAAATTAAAAAAAAAACAGTAAACAAAGAGCAAGGTATGTTTTGTGAGTTGTACCTTCCAGCTCTGGGTCTGTCCCCAAACACCAATTCCAGGCACCCTGTGTGGCTTGGATGTCATGGTGACAAGAAGGAGCTGAAGTGCACATAGCCTTGAGTCCTGAGGCTGCCCACACCTCCTGGGTTCACTGTACCCATTCTTCAGGCCAAAGTGTCTCCAGGGGAAGAGACAGGAGGGGCCTTGCAAACCAGCCTGACTATATCTCTGGAAGTTCTTTGGCCTGAATAGCCACCCCAACCCACAGCAGGAAGCCTTATGGTAGTCTAAGCTTCATGGCTATGGAGGGGACAGAACTGAGCCCCCACTCCACCCCATCCCCGTCCCTAGCATTCCCCCAAGCCAGCCTCCAAACAGCTAGCGCTGGCTGTGTGCTTGCCAAACTGCAGGCACAGTTGTAAGCACATCGTGTGTATCATGTCACCCAATCCCAAGGAGAGCCCTGTGAGAAAAACATTTCCACCATCTCTGTGCAGCCGGAAGAAAATATTGGAAAAGGAGCCAGGCTCGCTTGCTATGCAGATGGGTTCTTCAACCGACTCTTCCAGCTCCTCCTCCTGCTAGATGCTGCCGAAGGGAGGCTCTGCAGCTATCCGCATGTAACACACCAGTCAGCGTGTGGATTGTTGATGCTCACTGTGAGGGCTGATCTTCCAAGCACCACTCACTGGCTCATTTATGCTGCAGGTCAGCGCTGTGAGGTCACTGCGATTGTCTGGCCCCGGTTCACAGATGGTCTAGAACCTTAAACATCACGTCAGCTCTTATTCTAACTGCTGTTTGGGCAAAAGGCTAGTGAACAGAGCTAGATATTAAACCTTTGCATTTGGGCCACAGACCCTTCTTTACTACGCACTATACAATGCACCCTTTAAAATTCTTACCTCCCTTTCTCCTCCTCTCTCCTTTCATTCTTTCCTCTTCCTCTCCCTCCCCCCCACCCCCATCTCATGAGGGTCAAGGGAATTCACTTGTTTCTGCTGGATCCCCTCAATTCCTGCCAAGCCTCTGTTGGCTCAGGTATTGCCTTCAACATCGCTTGTGAGTCTGGAGCCTGTATGGAGGGGCTAGGGGCCATGGCTTCTCCCTGGGGGTCCTGGCCCAGAGGGAGCAAATACCTCTTCAGGACACGTGGATTCCCCTGCTCTGTGCTCAGCTTCATTCCTCACCAGGCAAACCTTTGCTATGTCTGGAGGCTCTGAGAGGGTTAAGAGTAGTGGGGATTACCATTCTAGTGCATGTGGACATGGCGCTTTGCAACAGGCCTCGGGATCTGGGTCCCCTTTTCAGGGTGGATGCCTAAGAAGAGAGTTCAGGACCCAATTTGTTCCTTTAGTCTGCCTGGAACTCCCACATTAGAAACCAGCCACTCCAACTGTACCCCAAGCCAGCCTTCCCATTCTCCTACTTACAGCCCGCAGAATGCCTTCCTCCGAGTTACTGGCTCCCTCTGGGCTCCCCTCCTGGCCTATCTTTGATCACAAAAATTCTTTCAGAGTGTGATGTCCCCAGCCCATGCATGTAGTCTGATTTGCCAAACTTTCTCCTTCTGGAGTATGTCTTTTCTTTCTTGTTGTTGTGCTTGTATTGAGACACAGTTTTGCTTTGTAGTCGGGGCTGGCTTTGAAGTCATGGCAATTCTCCTGCTTTGGTCTCCCAAATGCCAGGATAGCAGGCTGAGCCAACATGGTTTTGTTCTTACTTATGGCTGACTAGTACTCCACTGTGTGCACACCACATTTTCTTTCTTTTTTTTTCAATATTCTATCCATTCATCTTCAAGCAGAGAGAGAGAGAGAGAGAGAGAGAGAGAGAGAGAGAGAGAGAGAGAGAATGCACCAGGGCCACCACCTTGTGGGTCTGGCTCATGTGGGTCCTGGGGAACCGAACCGGGGACCCTAGGCACTGGAGGCAAGTGCCCCAACCGCTGAGCCATCTCTCCAGCCCTGCACACCACATTTTCTTTACGCATTCATCCCATTCATGGTCATCTAGAACATCCCGTGCTCATTTATTGTGAATTGGGCTGCAGTAAACACGAATGTGCATGCATCTCTGTGGTATGCTGGCTTAGAGTCCTTTGGTTATATGCCCAGGAGTGGTATAGCTGGATCATATTGTAGTCCTGATTTTAGGATTTTTAAAATAATTTTATTTATTTATTTGCTAGCAGAGAGAGATAGAGGAGAGACAGACACAGAGAGAATGGGTGTGCCAGGACCTACAGCTGCTGAAACGAATTCCAGATGCATGTGCCACTCTGTGCATCTGGCTTTATGTGGGTACTGGGGAATTGAACTCAGGTTATCAGGCTCTTAAGGCAAATGCCTTAACTGCTTAATTATCTCTCCAGCCCCTGTGTTTTTAGTTTTTTTTTTTTGAGGAACCTCCAGTCTGAGTTCCATAGTGGTTACATTGATATACATTCCCACCCACACTGTATAAGGGCTCCTTTTCCCCCACGTCCTCACCAGCATTTGTTGTTTTGCTTTGTTGATAATAATCAATCCAACTGGATGAGATGGAATCTCAGTGTAGTTTTAATTTGCATTTTCCTCATGGCAAAATATGTTGGACTTTTCTTCATATATTTATTACTCTTTAGGCTTTCTTCTTTTGAGACGTGTCTCTTCAGTTTATTTGTTCATTTAATGATTGTATGATTTATTCTTATTTTAGTGACATATATTTTGGATATTAATATTAATCCCTTGTCAAATGTGTATCTAGCAAAAAATGTCTTCATATTCTATTGGCTGTCTTTGGTTATCTCTTGACTACTGTTTCTTGTGTTATACAAAGTTTTTTTCGTTTTTTTTTTTTTTTTGAGACAGAGGTCTATGCATTCCAGAATGGCCTCACACTTGCTGTGCAGCTGTGAATGAACTTGATGTTCTGATCCTCCTAAGTGCTGGGATAAGGGTTTACTACTAAGCCAGTTTTCTGTGGTGCTGAGACTTGAACCCATAACTTCAGGCTGGGCAAGGACTCTGACAACTGAGCCACACCCTCAGCCCACATAAGCTTTTTTTAATTTCATTCAATCCCATTTGTTTCCTGAGCTATTGAAGTTCCTCTGAGAAAGTCATTGCCCTTGTTTATAGTTTATTTTCAGAATTTCAGGTCTTATGTCAAAGTCTTCAGTCCATTTTGAGTTGAGGGTAAGAGATGGGGCTCTAGTCTCATCCTGCTACATGTGGGTATACAATTTTCTATTTGATAAAGAGGCTCTCTTTTCTCCAACACATACTTTTCTTTTTAGCTATATAGATTTATTTCTATGATTTTATTACATTGGTCCTGTGTCTGCTTTGTGCCAGTACCATGCTGTTTTTGTTACTATGGTTCTGTTGTATAATTTGAAATCAGGTATGTGATACCTTTAGCTTTCTTCTCCCCCCACCCCCCAGGATTGCTTGGTATTCAGGGTCTTGTGCTTTTCTATGGATTTTAGGATTGATTTTTCTGCTTCTTTAAACAGTTTCACTGGATTTTGATGGGGATTGCATTAAATATGTAGGTTACATCAGCAATGAGGCTACTTTCACAGTATTAATTCTGCCAAGAGGTATTTCCATCTTGCAGTTTTCTCCTTGGTTCTTTTCTTCAGTGTTTCATAGTTTTAATTATCCAGGTCTGTCACCTCACTATTCAGTCTTATCCCCTAAGAATTCAAGTTTTTAGGCTATTGTACATAGACTGTTTTCTTGATTTCATGTTCATTACTGGTATACAGAAAAGCTACTGATCTTTGTTGATTTTGTATCCTGTTACATTGTTGAAAGTGTTTATCAGATCAATTTTCTGGTGGAGTTTTTAGAGTATTTAAAAAAATTTTATCGATAGCTTCCATAATTATAGACCATAAACCATTATGATTCCCTCCCCCTCCTCCATATTTCTTCCCCCTCTCAATTAGTCTCTGTTTCATTTCGGTGTTATCATCTTTTCCTCCCATTATGTGTAGGTATTATCAGGCACAGCAAAATCTCGAGTATCAAGGCCATTTTGTGTCTGGAAGTTTGCATTGTAAGCAGTCCTCCCATTTCTTTGGCTCTTACAATCTTTCCACCACCTCTTCTTCAATAGACCCTGAGCCTCAGGAAGTGTGATAGAGATGTCCCAGTGCTAAACACTCCACTGTCATTTCTTCTCAGCACTATGGTGTCTTTTGAGTTATCCCAGTGGTCACCACCATCTGAAAAAGAGAAGCTTCTCAAGCCAGAAGTGAGAGTAGCATTATTATTTGGATATGAACATTTAAAAAAGTGCTTATAAGGCATTTTGGTTGGCATAATATATGCACTTAGCCAGACAGTAAAAGGTGTTACTTCCCTAGGGCTCATGACCTCCCCCACCAAAGGCTTTTAACTAGGTCTTCAGTACCAGGCATGGATTCCCTCCTGTGGAGCGGGCCTCCAGTCCAATTAGAGAGCAATTGGTTTCCCCACACTAGACATGCCACTATTGCCCCAGATGGCACATTTTAATTATATAGAATCATGTTATTTGCAGATAAGGATGATTCGACTACTTTCTTCCCTATTTCTATCCCTTTTATTTCTTTTTCTGGTCTTAATGCTCTGGTTAAGAACTTAAGCACTATATTGATTGATGGTAGACAGAACAGCCACCATTGTTTTTACCTTGATTTTAGAGGAGAAGCTTTCGGTTTACCTCATTCAACATAATGTTGGCTGTAAGTTTGTTACATTTTGCACAAATGTTAGTTTTCAAAAAGAGTAAAGAACATCTACCTAGATAAATCATGAAGAACAAATAGCAAACAAACATTGGATGCCAATCAACTCAAAAAGACAAAGGGAAAATTACAATTTATAAATAACTTATAACATCATAAATAGAGGCAAGAAGATAGTTAGAGTGTGTAGATATTTAACCATGACTGGATACTATGTCAATAATGTCCCCAAAATTTGACATCTTGAATGAAATAGAAGCTTTCATTGAAAAGGTACCCTGTCAAATTAATATAAAGTACATAGAAAGCTAAAATAACCCCTACTAAATAAAGTATCTGATTCATAATATAGAACTTTAACACAAAAAGAACTCCAGGACTGTGTGGTTTTACTGTTGAATAATACCAAACATTTCAAGAAGAAAATCACACAAACTTCTGCTGAAAATATGAGGAGACAGAGCACTTGCTACTGAGGTGAGCCCAGCATTACTTTTGTTTCTGGAGAGTGTAAGAGGAGACCACAAACCCAACAGTCCTCATCAATACAGATGCAAACAAAATTAGCAAATAAAATCCAGAAATATTTAAAAATAATTGTATGCTACAATGAAGTATTGTTAAACATTCAAAACTAACCTGTGAGACCAGGTTAGATAGCATGCTCTTGTAATCCCAGCTCTGCGGAGTCTGAGGTGGGAGGATTGCTACATACATAGTGAGATCTTTTTGCAAGCAAGCAAACAAGCAAGCAAACAAACAATAAAACCAAAAATAACGGAACCAACTCATGGAGTTCAGCACATTAGTAGAATAGAGGAAAGAAGTCTCGTACTATTTCAATATGTGCAGGAAACATGTGACAGAATTAAATAATGGTTCATGATAAAAGCTCTTAGACAGTTAAAAACAGAAGGGAACTTATTTGGACTGATAAAAAGACTTACGGAAAGCCTCTAGCTATGATTACACTTCACGGTGACATGCGCTATATGGGAACAGAGGATGGTGTCTGCCCTCTCCAGCTCTGTTCAGCATTTTGGGAGTCACCCCCACAGTGAAAGAACAAAACATGCAAGGAACACAGATAGGAAGAGAGAAGTAAGTTCAGGAGTGATGAGATTTGCTACGTAGAGAAGAAATCTATAAATAAAACACATCCGCACTGGAAATAATCTGTGAAGTGAGCAAGGTGTCAGCGTACAAGGTGAATATACTCTACCCCACTGGGAAGGGATGTCTTTAAAATGCCTTATATACCTATCATAAAGTATTTAGGGATGAATTTATTGAAGGAAATGCAAGAAATCTACAAGATATCCCATGGAGAAATTAACAGTGGCGTAAATAAACGGGGACATATGCTGCACTCTTCTTGGCTTATAAAACTTAATTTTGCTAAGGCATCAACTCTCCCCAAATTTATCTACATATTCAGTATGACTTCAATCAGTGCGGGGGGGGGTTTACTCTCTTTGAATTGATATAGAGGACACAGAGGGAAAAAACAACAAAATAATCTTGTAGACTGAGAACTCCTTTGGATGACTTCCATTACTTGCTTTCAAAGTTGATGGGAAGCTACAGCAATCAAGTCCATGTGGGACTGGGGTATCAATGAAATGGTTTAGAGAGGCCATTTAAAGGCAATTGATTTTGACAAAGGTGGAAAAGTAATTGATTAGGGACAATGATAGCCTATTCAGCATTTGATACTGGAACTAATTTGTATGAGAAAAAAATGAACTCACACCCTAACTTATACTATACACAAAAATGAACTGAACATGAATCAGAGACTTACAGGTAAAAGCCACAAGTATAGAATTTCTGGAAGAAAACATAGGAGACTGTCTTCATGTCCTCATAGTAGATTCAATAGGGCATGAAAAGCACACATTATAAGGGAAAAAGAGTAAAAATAATGAGTCTTTATCAAAAATTTTAAAAACTTAAAATGGAAAGGCGAACCTAGAATTGAGAGAAAATATTCACAATATTTGTATATCCGGGGCCAGGGGTGGGTAAAGTGTGATTTTAGATCCCTGGCACCCATGTAAGAAATGCCAGGCATGGAATGCCTGTAATCCAAGCACTGGGGCGGTGGAGGCAGGAGCATCTCCAGAGCTTACTAGACTACCTGAATCAGAGAGCTCTAGGCTCAGCAAGAAACCCTGGCATAAAAAAAATAAGTGGAGATCAACTGAGGAAGACACCTGGCATCAACCTTTGGCCTCCACACACACACACATTCTCCACCCCCCACATGTACACACACATATGAATATGCATATATACTGTACACACATACACACTTTATACACACATACACACTGCGCACATACATGCACACTATACACACATACATGGTATACTCACATACAAACTATACCCTTGTAGTGGTTTGATTCAGGTGTTCCCCACAAATGTATGTGTTCTGGATGCTTGATCCCCAGATGATGGCAGTTTTGGAATTGGAACCTTGTTGGAGATATGTTGTTAAGGGACTGTTATGGGGGTTCTTGTCAGCTTCCTCTAGCCAGTTTTTGGCACACCTTCCTGCCACTGTTTGCAGTGCTGTGGCAGAGATGATGTCCACCCCGCTGCTCATGCCATCGGTTTCCCTGCCATGATGGTGCTTTCCCTTGAGTCCGTAAGCCAAATAAACCCATTCCTCCACAGGCTGCTTTTTGATTGGGTTCTTTCTGTGGAGCACTGAGAAAGCTGCCTACAAAAGTTTTGGTACTTGAGAGTGGGATCAGTTGCTGCTAGAATCCAGATTATGTGGCTTTGACCATTTGAAGCTGATTTACAGAAGGAATGTGGATGGATTTGAAACCTTGGCCTAAAGATGCCTTGCAATGCTGTACAACTTGAGGGCCCATTCTGGTCAGAGTTGAAAGACATGAATGCAGTAAGAACTATGGATGGACTGTGAGGTTTGGCTTATGAGGGTGAGGAAGAACTTTGTCAGGACTGTGCCAGAAGCAGTTTGTGTGAGAGGCTTGCTGCATTCTGTCTGCCTGTGTCCTGAGAACTTGTGCAGGGTTGCTTTGCATAAAAATGGACTGGTGTGAGAAGATGGAGATGGCACAGAAAGAAATAAAATTTTGGGGCCAAAAACTGCTGTCTGTTAAGCTTCAATTGTTTGAGAGATTACAACCATTGAGATTGAGCCAAATGATCTGCACTGTGACATTGGGAAGAATGCAGACTCTTTTGAAGTAGGAAGCCTGAATGGTAAGGTTTTCCTGCTCTTCAAAGTTGGCATTGTTCCCCCCTGGATGAACAAGTTGGTAGCCCATCTGGTACTATGGAGTATAACAAATGCAGGAAGAGAGGGTCATTGGATTTGCAACATGGTTTTGTTTTTGGAAATGGCCATGGGCATTGTGAAGCAGGTGTGTTGGACTGCCTGCGTGGAAGCCCAATGGAGCCATGTGGATGAACCATGGGTTGCATAGAGACCCAGTGAAATACCAGGCCTATGGGATGGCTGCCAAGGAGAACTGCCAGCACCAGATGAACTTTTCCCAGACAGTGAGTAGCTGAGCTGGAGGGACTGAATCAGAACTCCAAGTGACCCATCACTGGTTATTATTGGACTTGAGATTAGAGTTTGATGTTTGCCCTGTTTTAAATCTTGTATTGGTTCAATCTGTTATTGCTAATGTCCAATGCCATCTTTTGCAGCATGAATGTATGTGTCATTATGGGTTTGTTTTTTGGTATTATGGCTCAGTTGAAAGATGCTTGAGTATCATCAGAATTCATAAAAAATGTGGGGACTTTTGAAGTTGAGCAGATGCATTGCATTTTACATCATGTATGATTATTAGTTTGTAGAGGCCAGGGGTGGATTGCAGTGGCTTGATCCAGGTGTCCCCCACAAATGTATGCACAAAGTGGCACATGCATCTGGAGTTTGTTTGCAGGGTCAGGAGGCCCTGACATCCCATACTCACTCTCTCTCTCTGTCAACCTTTCTCTGTCTCTCTCTCTCTCTCATACACACACAAATAATTAAAAATATTAAAAATAAATAAATAAACCCTGTAGAGAGGCAGTAACTGGGAAGACTCTCAAAGCTTCATGTCGATAATGGCATGAAAGTGTACAGACCGTATGATTAGATTTACAAGGAGGCATAGGGCAGGCAGAAGAACACTTCGGTGACAGAAATCAGATGACTAGTTGTTGGGCAGTGGGTGGGGATTGACTGCAAAGGGGTATGACCTGTTTTGGGGGGCAAAGTACCTCCTGGTTTTAGTAGTAGATACACAGGTGTGATTATCAAAAATCTCACACTGGACTATTATTCAGTGTTTCGGTCAGTAACAGGCCACATAGATGACAGTGGACCTGTAAGACCATATCATTACTGACTCCATAGTCTTCTTGGTATGTGCAATGTTGACAATGATAAACTCACCAAGTGGTGTATTGCTCAGAACATATCCTGCCTCTAAGCATGGCACAACTGAACTCAAAATTAGTGAAGTGTTTTTTTAAAAATCATGCTTCAATAAGCTTAATTTCTAAAAAAAAAGCAACTTACCAGAATACCACCTATGATGAGTGAGTCTTTGCCCATACTTGGAAGGGCCAGGCATCTCTGCCTCATTACCACACACAGACTAATCACATTTCCATTATGCTGGAGACAATTTTCAGAGGCTATCTGGTTCCTCTCTGGTTACAAAGCCCTTAGCTCTGAGTGAAGAAGCATGCTTTCTATTCTATTCTTAAATGTTACTTCAAAGTAAATGAGGGCTAATGTGCAGCTCAGTGGTAAAGTGATTTCCTAGCAGGCTGGCTCCATACCCAGTACCCACCCCCCATAAAATTATCTGGGTTAACCACAGTTTCCCATCTACTTAAATCTGCTTTATTGTACTAATCTTTCCTTTTGTTGTTTGGTAAATTTCTAGATGTGGACAAGAACTTGTCTTTTAACAAACCCAGCTCTCTTTCTGGGCAGCTTTAAAGCTAAAGGGCTAGTTTGGAAAGAAGCAGATGGCCTCCTGTCCAATGGCTTGACAGCATCCTGAGTAGATTTGCCCAGTGATGCCACTATGGTTCTGGAAGACTTTTCTGGCATGTTCTAGGTGCCCATCACCTGGATGTGTTCCCAGGTGCTTTGAGTACACTGACCACACCTTTTCTTTCCTTCTGCTACAGGAAATGCTAAAGGACGAGGTGCGGACTCTCACTTACCGGAACTCCATGTACCACAACAAACACGTCTTCAAGGACAAAGTGGTGCTGGACGTTGGGAGTGGTACAGGGATCCTCTCCATGTTTGCTGCCAAAGCAGGGGCCAAGAAGGTGTTTGGGGTGAGCATGCTGCACCCTCCCTCACACTAGCCTCTGAAAAGCGACCCCTGCCCTTTTTCTGGCCCTTCCCACAAAGACTTATCCTTGGCCATCTCTTTATTTCTGTTTTTTAGGTGTTAGGAATGTAACCCAGGGCCTTGCACATGCTAGGCAAGCACTGTGCCACTAATAACATCCCCAGACCTGACCCATCTCTCTTGAAGGGGGAGCAAAGAAAATCTTTGCTGTTCCATTCACTAGATGTGTGACCTTGGACCATGTACTTCCCAGTTGCTTCATCTAATGGGCACAAAGCAGGACCTGGCCCAGAGCTTGATCAAGAGGCTCAGACACAATGGCAAGTGCTGAGGACACAGCCTGGTCCTGGCCAGTGCTGATACCATGGCAGAGGTGGGGCCTTGGGGAGGACTGCACAGCTCCTGCTCCCTTGTTTGACAGGCCAATGGGCAGATCTTGATCTTGCTGCTGTCTGGGCTGCAGATCTCCAGGGGGAGGGGAGGCTGACTGGCCTGGAAGCTTTCCAAGTCTCTAGCTCTCACAATGCAGCTGCACAGCCTGGACAAAGATGAGCTGCCAGAGCCATTGTTGGAGAGAAACTAGCAAAGAGAGCATTGAGCTGCTGGCTGGTACTGGAGAAAGCCATGGGTCCAGGGTGGGAGTTCATCTTGATCAATATGAAAGGCAAACTGGTCAGACTGCAGTGTGCATATGGAGCCAGGCCATTGGCAGGGGCTTGCAGTGAGCATGTCTTCATGTCTCCCTGTAGCCTGTAGCTTCCCCAAAGAGATCCAAGGCTCCAGGGAAGACTAGCACTTCCGAAGACCTTGGGCTCTCCTTGCCCTAGAAGCCTACTACCAAAAGCTCTGGCAGGGACAGCAGTCCCCCTCCAGGCCTAGCACTTGCACTGTGTCTGTAATGTCTTCTGGAAGCTTGGACTGTTCTCAGGATGCTTCAGGGGCTGCCTTGGTCAGAAATAGCTGTAAACACTCAACAGAGGCATGTGTGAGGGGAGGGTCCATCATTACCACCACCACCATCATCACCCGTGTCATCACATCACCATCACCAGTATCATCACCACCATCATCACCACCATCATCAACACCATCACCATCACCACCACCGTCAACATCATCACCACCACCATCACCACCACCATCACCAACATCACCACCATCATCACTACCATCCCCACCATCATCATAATCACCATCATCATCACCATCATCACCAACATCACCACCACTATCACCACCACCATCACCACTACCATCATCATTGTCATCACCAACATCATCATCGTCATCATCACCATCACCACCATCACCACCATCACCACCACCATCACCATCATCATCACCACTATCATTATCACGACCATCACCACCACCATCCTCACCATCATCATTGTCACCATCATCATCACCATCACCACCATCATCATCACCATCATCACCACCACCATCATCACCATCACTGCTATGACCTTGCTCCACTCTCAGGCCTTCTCTCAGCCCTTCTCAATAGGATGGAGCTCTCAGGTCATAGACCTTAGATGACTTTAGGGCCATCTGATGATCCTCCAAGGGCCAAGGGCCAGGTCAGTGCCAGCCTGGAAGGGACTGAGCTGGGAAAGGCAGCACATTGTCCCTGGCTCCTGAGTCACTAGGGGTTCCAGCCAAGGTGCTGTCAGAGCTCCTGTTTGGCACCTTCCAGCAGTGGTGACTGGGCATGGTGTGCTGGCCATAAGTGGCTCTGGCTCTCACACACTTAGCTGGTTTCTTTCCCAATGGCTTGGTTTGGTGTCTCTTGGTCAGGCTCCCCCTGGGGCAATGAGGAAGAGCACATGTGAACCATGATCAGGGGTAGAAAGTGGAGGCATGAGCAGAGAAGGAGGCAGGCATGCTGGGAAATAGGAAAGACAGAAGCTACAGAGGCTCTGAGAAATAGCCAAGGGATTAAAACAAGGAAAAACAAGAAAATGAAGTGGAAAAGAGGATGATGGAGTAAGCAATGAGAGTAAAGAGAAAGAAAAGACACAGATCAGAAGGCAAAAAGAGGTCCTGGGGGACAAAGTCTAGCTGGCAGGGTCCCCAGGACAGATGGTCTTTGTGCTTAGCATGATTGGACTTGTCTCATCTTCATACAGCCCCATGAGAGGGCCTATAGTCTATTGCTAGAGAGCCAGTATCCTTCAAAGTTAGCTTCAGAAGCCTCATGTACTGCTCTGGACCTCAGCTCCATTTATTAAGTTGATTCTGGATGTTGTGTTGGATTTCTATTACTATGACAATATCTAAGACAACCAGCTTAAAAGGCAGAATGGGTTTTGGCTCACAGTTTCAGAGGTTTCAGTCTGTACTGTTGCTTCAAGCCTGTGGTGAGGAAGCACAGCATGGTGGGAGCATGTGGTGGAACAAAGTTGCTTCCCCGTAGAAGCCAGAAAGCAGAGAGGAGGGGCTAGGGTCCCCAGGCCCTCTTCAGAGGCACATCCCTCAGTGCTCTAACTTCCTCCATCACCTCCCAATGGTGCTGTCTAGGCCTTTGGAGGGTATTCAAGGTCCAAACTCCAGCAGACATCAGTAATGGTTTCATACCTAGCTCCTTTGTTCTGTGCCCTTTCTAGATCGAATGCTCCAGTATTTCTGACTACTCAGAGAAGATCATCAAGGCCAACCACTTGGACAACAGTAAGGCATGCCTTCGAGTATTTTCCTGTGTATGGGGGTGGGTGGGTGAAGGGGCTAGTGTTTTCTGGTTTGGTGGCATAGACACAGGAGGGGAGAGAAGAAACTGTATGGCCTGAGATATGAAGTTCCCTTCCCCATGCCAGTCAGGTGACATTTGTCCCATCCTAGATTTTAACCAGTCCCATCTGTGGCTGCATCCTTAGTTGTCATGTTCTCTCTCTCTGTTCTAGTTTGGGAACCTGGTGAGTTCTGCAAGGTGGCAGCTGTTCTTCCTCCTTCCCCCTCTTCATAACCCCAAGCCCTCCTCTCCTATCACCCATCCAGGGACATCAGCCAGGCTCTCTGCCACAGATCCTGGTGCTGATGGGCTGTCCTGGACTTCAGGCTGTTGTGGATAGTGGAGCCTCATTCAGGCTCCACCATCACCACCATTACCACCATCATCATCGTTATCACCACCATCCCCATCACTGCTGAGGCCCTGTCCCACATTCAGGCTTCTCTCTCTGAGACCACCTCACCAGGATTAAGCCTCAGCTGCTCCAAGCCTGATCACAGAGATAGGCGTATTGCTCTCCTTTCCCATGGATGACAACCTTCCCAGCTCCTCCTCTCTGGAGTACTCAAACTCACAAAGATCCCTGAGCAGGTGACCTCACAGCACTGCTCCATCAGCAGTACTGACTACAGTTGCCAGACCCTGTGCTTGGTGTTGGGTGGCATGGCACTCAGCACCCTGGGAACATTCCAGATGCTGCAGTGGGGGTGGGCCAGGAGCTCTGCATGGAGCGGGGAGAAGAGCACATTGGGGGAGTTGGGGCAGATAGAGCCTGGCAAAGGGCAGTGGGGCTGAGGTGATCGGGAACAGCAGTCTGCGAAGCATTAAGTCCAAAAGGCAGGGCACCCATGCCCTGTGGAAAGGAAGTGCAGGGAGGGAAGGCTGTTCCTAGGTGAATTCAGTCAGGGTTACCTTGCAAGCTTGGGAGAAGGATGGAACTGGAAACTGGAGTGTGGCTGCTGAGGTCTTGCACACAAGGGCTCTCTCTGCCAAAGCCCTGGTTCTTGAGTCAGCCACTCTTCCCTTCCTGTGCTTCAAGACCAACTACTTCATGCTCTGTCCATGAGCCCACCTGTCCCCCCCTCCCAGGACTTGTCTACTCCCCAGTAGGGTGCCTGCTGCCAGATGTCCCTATGGGTCTGACCTGGCAGACTAGGCACTGTGGTGACCTCCTGTCACACACTGTCACAGACCTACTTCTGTGTGACCTTAACGCTCCCACCAGTCCTGTTTGCTGCTTGACCCACTTTCTGCAGGCTCCCCAAAAGACAGGAATATAATTCATTCCACAAACTTCTACATGCACTGCCATGAGCCTGGCTGGCTCTGGAGACAGAGTAGGGGAAAAAACAAATGAAGTCTCTGACCTGGTGTAATCTATGTCCAGTGGGGGTGGAATTACACATAATAAAGAAAGCAGTGGCTGACCAGTCAGAGCAACGCAGATGGTCAGCTGAGGGACAGGGCAGCAAGGGCCCTGGTGGTCATATTAGAGTGAGATCCTCTTAGGGGACACATTGCAGCTCAGGTTTGAAGAACATGAAAGATCCAGGCAGACCAAGTATCTGTTTTCTATGGATATAACAGAATGTTTATGACCAGGAGATCGTTAAAGGAAAGAGGTTTGCCTCCTAGTTCTAGAGCTAGCAAATCCAAGATAGGGCAACTGGATCTGGTGAGGGCCCCAACTCCTGGCACAAGGTGGAAGAGCAAAGGATGTGGGCACAAGAGAGGAAGCCAACAACCTGTGCTCATAGTAACTAACTCCTCCCTTGAGATGAGCACTAGTCCATCTGCAGGGGCTCTATTCCTATCACCAACACCTCCTACTGGCTTCCACCTCCCACTGCTACCACCCTCAAGAATTAAGGATCCAATCTAAGAGCAGCACCAAATTTGGAGAAGAGTCCTAGATAGCAGATACAGGTATAAATGGTATAGGCAAGATTTAACTAGGCATTCCCAGGATGCTATAAGAAGGACTGTGGACATGATGGAGAGTGGGGGCATGAGAGAGGGGGAGGGAGGGAGGCAGGGGTTGATCTCAGTAGATAAGTCTAAATTTCACTCTTCAGGCCAGGAGATCTTTCAGAGGATTCAAGCAAGAAAGGAAGGACTCTTCTAGATGGGTTTCAGGCAAGAGTATCACAGAGACACCCTACAGATGAGAGAGAGAGAGAGAGAGAGAGAGAGAGAGAGAGAGAGAGAGAGAGAGAGAGAGAGAGAGAGAGAGAGCCATATGAGAAGTGGTTATGGAGGTAGAGAGAAATGAACTCTGTGTCAAAGCTTTAGAAACAGACCAGAGGACCTACAGCACTGAGTTGGATGCAGGAAGCAAGTAGTTTGCTGGAGGCATGGTGCCCACAATGTGGCAGGAGTGGGCCTGAGATGCCCTTTGGGCACCCAGTTGGACACATTGAGAAAGACTTGGTGTCAGAGCCAGAGACTTCCACTTGGGGGTCGTCAGCAGTGGTACTCAAAGTGACCTAATGGATGAGGTCACTTAGAAGAGAATGTGTTTTCCTCAAAGAAACAAGAAAACCATGAATCTGAAGGTAACTGATCGCTGGGCTGTCAGCCAGAGGAGGAGCCAGCAAAGACAGAAGATGCACTCTGGAAGGGTGATAGACATGTGGGAGGGTGGACAGGAGCGGGAAGTGAGGCAAGAAGGAAATGGTCAACTTAGGGAATGCATCAGGAGTGACGTATCAGAGCTGGCCTGTCACCCTCAAAATCCTGTCCTAATACCCTCATCAGCCCAGCAAGCTCTATCTTCTAAAGGTTCTACGACTTTCTAAAACAGTGCCAGCAGCTGGGGCCTGCAGGGGCACATTTCATCTCTAGACTTAGTAGTGGCTCCTTCAGCCCAAACAAGCATGGGAGCTGTGGAACCCCTGCCTCCCTGGCACTCCCCACTCTGGCTTACAAAGATCAGCTGGATCCCTAGCACACCCTTCATTCACACAGCCTCCTCATTACCTCTCTGGTTCCCACCTCGAGGGCCCTCCTTTCCCCTTGCTTCATCCTCTTGTCACGGATCCCTCCCTTCTCTTCCCTTTCTGTCTTTTTTTCTTTTAACATTGGAAACAAAAGGTGCAAATACAGCAGTTTTCTTTTCTGGACCATTTGTGAGTGAGTCATTGGCATGAATACCGAAGGCGTATTGTCACCATGCAGGGACTTTTGCAATGAAACCCTCAAACAGAGTTTAATGTGAACACGTTATCATCACCTACAGTAGGTTTTTTCTGATTGTTGCGGTAACATAATTTATAATAAAGTGTTCTATCCTGAGGATATGCTGCATTCACTGTGTAACCAGCTCCCTTCTGGCTGGACCCGCTTGGCTATCTACCTTGTGCCTTTTGTAGGATGCCCACTGGCTTGGGATTTAATGATGCTTCCTTGCCATGGGGTTCAGGTTGTGCTTCTTGGGCAGAAATATGACAAGATGCTATGTTTTCAGCATGCATGACTTGGGCTAGTCCTATTCTGTCGGGATTTGTTTTGATCCTTGGTGAAGGTGCTGTCTGCCAGGTTTCCCCGGGGCAAGGTTGCTCTTCTGATCTCTGTAATTTCTAAGATTTTCTGGGAGAGGCACCTTGAAACCATGTAAACATTTAATTCCCCATCAGGTTATCTATCTATCTATCTATCTATCTATCTATCTATCTATCTATCTATCTATCTATCTATCTATCTATCTATCTATCTATCTATCTATCTATCATCTGTTATCTATCCATCTATCATCTATCTATCTATCTATCTATCTATCTATCTATCAATCTATTTATTATCTATCACCTATCTATCTATCTATCATGTATCTATCATCCTTCTCTATCATCTGTCTAATCCATTTCTCTTTTTTATATATTAGTGTTAAGTTATCTCACCATGGACCCCTCTAGAAGCACCTTCGAGCCAGTGCCTGTGTCCATTTGACATACCTCTCTTTGTGTGAGCATTCTGGCTTTCTGGCTCCAGCTAATCCAGGCTCATTTTGTATTTGCCTGCCTCCATTTGGGAATCAGCCATTTCCCCCAGCTCTTTTGATTGGCTAATGACATCTAGCAAACTAAGAAAGTGGCGAGGTGCATTTGCTATCATGACCAGTCTGATGGTCCTGCATGTACATTCTGTATGGTGCTCATTTATTTGAGATATGATGCTTCCCTGCCATGGGGTTCAACCTCATTGGTTTTAGGGTGTCAGTGTGCCCTAACTGTCTCAGTGCAGAGAGCTCTCTGTGTGTGTGTGTTTCTGTCTGTGCACACTGTAGAGGCTGAGCTTACGTGATGTCCCCAATCCCATCTTCTCCTTTGCCACATTTGTAGCTCCTTCCTCTGACATTGAAAAGCCAGACACCCATTATTGACTTATTGGATCAATCCTCCTGCATGTGACCAATCTCCCAGACCCCACATCCTCACCAAGCAGATGCTTTGAGGTCATCCTGTCACCCTGTGCTGGGCAGTCTTACGAATGGTCTCCCTCTCTTCTCTTCCTCCTTGTAGAGGACCTCCTCCACTCGGGGTCACCAATGTTTCACCCCAGGATGGTCCTTCCAGGGATGCTCTTATCAACCCACTCAGGGTCTGATGTGCTGGGCGGGGCCACCCTCTTCTGGCTCAGGCTGAACCTGGGAGCACGCACGTCCCCTTTCCCCTCCAGTTTGTTCAGCCCCAGCTCATGCATTTCATTCTCTGGGTTTTCATGGCTCAGACTTGGCTCTGTGCTGCTGAGGCAAAGGCCCCTGAAGGCTAAACCACTGTTACCAAGAGAATAGCCACCCCTAATCCTCTGGACTGTCCCTGCCCCTCAATACACTGTGCCAAGGAGGAGGGAGCTCCAGGATCAGAGGCCTTCAAAAGTCAGTGTTTTCAGTTCTTCCTTCCAGAAGGTGCGACAAATGAGCAGGGCCAGTGACACTGTTGTGGGCTTTGTCCCCTCACCAGCTGGCTCAGCCTTGGCATGTGTCCTCAACAGGGGACAGCTTGATTGCACGAGAGCTTCCATGGAGATGCATTGGAAATGCTGTCACCACCAATTGTGTGAGCCCCAGGAGTGTAGGCGTCGGGACATAAATAACAACATGAGCAGAAAATACCTGCCACCCAGAGCCAGTGCAGGGCCCCCTCCCTCTCCACCTGCTGCACTCCTGGTGTGGCTTTATTCACACGGGGACACACACCTACAGGAAGTCACCTGTGCAGACATGCCGCCTTCATGTGGCTTGCTCCACGAGTGGCCCACACACACTTCAGTCACTTTTCTTTGACTTAAACACTAACAACTGTTATTTATTCAGTGATGGGAAACCAGTGGTCCACTCAGGTGCTTCAAAAGGCCTTGATGTTCATGACTTTGCAATGCCTGATAATACCAGCACATTATGGGAGGAAAAGACGACACTGAGACAAAACAGAGACTAATTGAGAGGGGGAAGAGATATGGGGGAGGGGGAGGGAATCATAATAGTTTATGATCTGTGATTATGGAAGCTATCAATAAAAGGTTAAATAAAAAAAAAAGGTTGGCTCCAATGTGAAAGGTGACATCAGAGCAGAGATTGCTAGGATTTCCATAATTCTAGGAACAAAAAAAACAGAACCCATTTACTTTCAGAAAATTAAGGAGAAAAGGTGTCCCTGTCCTTTCTCTTCTACTTGTGTGCATCCCCCAAGGATGTTATGGGTGAAGACATCTCAGAGTAGATGACCCAACAGTGACAGTAGACCCAGGAGCCTCTGCAGCCTAATGGAAGAGAGCGAGAACTCTGCTCTCCACTTCTCCGTGGAGAAGGCACGTTGTGGTGCAGCTCTGAGGGTTACCAGAAAACAATGGTAATGCAGGTAAAGCGTCCAGGCTGCTCAACACATGTTAGCTGTTATGTTACTCCCATAGCTGGGCTTTGCTGCTGTGATCAGAAGCCTTGCTCCATGCCAGGCACTTGTGCAATCCTGGGATGACCCTCTTGATGGGGACCTCACCACCACACAGCTTGGAGCTGGGGTGGTCAGGAAGCATTTCCTTCCATAGAGGTGAACTCCACCTCTTGGTTGCCCTCCCGATGTTCCATTTCTTCAGGGGTTAGACAGAGCAAGGAGAAGTGTTCATCTCCCTCCATGCCACCCATCCTAACTTCTCCCTCTTCTATTTGGAAGGGTCTTGGCTGAACCTCCTTCTCATGGGGGCACACACTTCAGCATGCTAGGAAACAGGCACTGTCCTGGGCTGAGGGACACATCACCATGCCTAGCTGGAGACCAGCTGGCCCTGTGGTGTGTCCCATGCTGCTGGCAGACGCTGCCTCCTAACCCAAGCTACCTGCCTGATGGATGCTTTAAGCCAAACTGAGAGCTGTACTTTTTTCACTTATAGTAAACCCATGTTGTTAGATTTGGTCTTTGATATCAACTACCAAGACTCTCATTCCCCCCTATCCTGGGGTCCCATGGTGAATGTGGAGGCTTCCACAGGCCATCTCTGTTCCATAAAGTCAGCTTCTTGGAGTCCAGTCATGTGGCCAGTTGTGAACCTGAAACATTGTCTGCCATCATTTCCATTCGGATGCCATAGAGCCGAGGTTTGTCACCACTCTGTTGGAGTCCCGACATGCAAGTGCTACTCAGGAACCAGACTTCTCGCCAGGCAGGCTCAGCTGATGCTCTTGAATCGGTTACTTTGTGTCCTTCAGTCTCTTCACTGGTGAAATGGGAAACCAGCTGGTTCAGACCTCACTGTCACCATGGGGACTACATGGTGACTGTTATAAAAGTGGGGCATTCTGCTTCTCATGGGACCCTGCTAGTCAATTGTTAAATATTCAGTAAAAAGAAAGGATCCAGTCACTTTAGTGGCTTGAACTGATCATGGTGGAAATATTTCCACCCAAGAAATCACCAGATTCTATAAACCAAGCTTCCATCCCTGGAGAGCCTGTTATGTACTTACAGTCCAGTACCATATAAAACAACGGTAGCCGGCAGGTGCTAAGCAGCCAATACACGTTATCCATTGTTATTATTATCATTTCATTTATTAACTTGACAAATCACGCTGTCAAAGGAAGAAATGAGATTAATCGTGTGCAATTGTTTTAATGAACCCGTACCAGTGGCTCCTGATAATTGCCACTTCTTTTCCTAACTGCTGATGAAACGACCCATTAGTAATCCTAGGAGCGAGTTTATTGATTCATTCTTCCGAGAGTCATTGTCCCACATAGCAGGCCCTGTGCCAGGTGTAAGGGAGTTAGTGGAGTAACTAAGACAACATTTTTGCTGTCATGAAGTTTCTAGCCTTACAGAGGAGATGACCATGAAGGCAGTAGGCTGATCACTGTAGAAGGAAGTGTGATAAAGCAGGTGTAATGGTTAAGTTTTGTTGTCAACTTGACCTTTTTTAGCAAACTTGGGTGGGTCTCTGAGGATGTTCACAGGAAGGCAGCCTCTCAGTAGGGGTCCGGATGTAAGGAGGCTCAGAGGAGCTAGAAATGAACATACATTCCTGGGAGGGCAGTGAAGGAAGGAAATTCCAGAGATCAGGAAGACAACAAGCCTGGGAAAGGGTTGTAAAACCCCACCCTAAGGTTATATAAAGGGTAAGAAAATTTCTCTCTTCCCCCTGCCTGTTTTGCTGGACTATGATAGTGGGTGAGGCAAACCAGGGGTCTGCTTGAGCACAGCTGGTCATAGAAGTGTGTCAGAGTGACTCCAACCGCCTGCCTTTGACAGCCAGTGTTACACACGTCTCTCATCCTGCTTTGAGTGATACCATCCCAGAAATCAACTAAGGAAGAAGGATTCATACCATAGTCATCAACATATGCTCCAATCTTTGCCAGCTCCCTCCCTCATTCTCTTCTTGCTCCTTCTCTCCCATCTTTCCTTCCTGGAGCTGGTTGTTAGGGATCAGTGAACTTAGGGCTGGTAGTAAGGAGATACTTTTGAAGAGAGGACATTGAATCAAGGACCTGAGAACTGAGCAGAGACCAGTCATGCCGAGGGAGGCAGGGGATATGTCCATGCAAGATGGGCTCCAGGACACCCTGAAGAAGCCAAAAGCTGAGCATGGTCAAGTTCCTTTTATAAATTGGCATCATATTTGTATCTTAAATGTACTTTAAATGTTCTTTCATTCCTTATACCATCTAATGCCATGAAAACGCTCTGTGAATAGTTGTTATGTTGGACTGTGTAGGGAATAGTGACGGAACACAAACATGGGTGCTCAGTGTAGTTACCGGATTATACTAGGGGAGGTTTGTGGGTCTTGGTCTACTTTAACTGTCCACTGTGACTCTGTCCTTCCTCTATCTGCCAAACTAGCTGACCAGGCTTCAGAAGGACAGGTAGTCCCTTCCTTCTTGAACTTCGTTTTTCTCTATCTCCCATACATGTACTTGAACCCACAAAAATTCTGGGCAGTGGTCAGTATGAATGTACCCATTCATTACACACAGGACAGGATCCTCGAGAAGGCTATGTGATTTGCACAGATGTCACAAAAGGCCCAGGTTTTGCTCCTGCAACTTGGCTCTTCTGGATTCCAGTTCTCTCACTAGACACATGGAATAATGAAACCAACCACATGATCTTTGGGAGGGTTGTTGGGTTAAGACAAGTTCAAGGTGCTTTTTAAATGCTAGTATTTTTTACTAGTATAATTGGAACTAGTTTGCAGCCTTTTGTCTCTTACACCATTGCCGTTTGCCTATTCATTCATGCAGGAAGGTGTGTGGAATGTGTGTGAGGAGTCAGGTACTCTTTAGAGGATGGAAAAAAGTAAGGTCGACAGCTAGGAGGGTCAAAGGCTGGAGGGGGTGCTGAGGGCAGTGTCACTGAGCAGGGGATTCAGTGGAGTACTGAAGAGGGCAAGCCAGGGCCTTGCTGTGTCTGGGGTGACATGAAGGGTTTTACTGGCTCACAGTGTCCCTTCTGACCTGACACACAGGACCTTCTGCTCTCTTTCCATCAGCTTTCTGAAACAACACGGAGTCTAAAATTGAGAGATAGCCGAGTGGCTCCTACTTGTAATCACAGCACTTGGAAAGTTGAAGCAGAAAGATCACTGTGAACTTGAGGCCAGCCTGACCTTGCCTCAAAAAAAAAAAAAAAAAA
>PVHP010027106.1:0-24122 GCA_004024765.1 Zapus hudsonius | reverse complement strand
GTATTATGGCTCAGTTGAAAGCTGCGGGGACTTAAGAGTTGAGTTGAACATATTGTGTTTATATCTTGTATGATTATTAGTTTGTGGGGGCCAGGGGCGGACTGTCATGGTTTGATACAGGTGTCCCCCACAAACAAATGAATGTGTTCTGATAGATCGATCCTCAGCTGATGGCAGTTTGGGTTTTACAACCTCGATGAAGCTGTGTTATTGGGGGTGGGCTTATGGGGGTTATAAGCCAGCTTCCCCTTGCCAGTATTTGGCACACCTTCCTGCCACTGTTTGCAGTGCTGTGGCGGAGGTGATGTCCAGCCCTCTGCTCATGCCATCGTTTTCCCTGCCAGAATGGAGTCTCCCCTCGAGTCCGTAAGCCAAATAAACCCATTCCTCTACAAGCCACTTTTGTTTGGGTTCTTTTTGCGCAGCAACTAGAAAGCTGACTGCAACACAGGGATTACACATTGAATTAAAGACCAGAGGTCCTTGGGCTTGTGCTTCCTATGAGGTCAATGATACAATTCTAATATCATTTTTCTATTTTTCACACACAGTTACATTTTCATTTCAGTTCTCATTCTTTAAACATCTGGCTGCAGCTATTCCTGCAGTTTTCTGTGAATGTGGACAATTATGGTAGGAGTCATTGTTCTATTCCTGTACATTAGTACCTGTTACTATTACAGGGCCTGTAAGGAAATAGCTCAGATTAAGAAATGAAATGGTCATGCTGCTTTCTCTTATTAGGCTTCTTTATAAAAGTTCTTTCATCAATCTTTTAAATCAGGGTTTGGCAAACATTTTTTATAGATCCAAAATAGAAAATATTTTAGGCCTTTGTGGTACAAAAGACACATGTAAGCAAATAAGTTTGGCTGTGTTGCATTCAAACTGCTTATAGGCACTTGCAACTAGAATTGCACATAATATTCACATGACACAAAATTTTATTTTTCTTGATTTTTTTAACTATTGCGAAAGGTAAAAATTATCCTTTGCTTATGAAACCTGTAAAAAACTAGACTACATTTAGCTGAGGTTCCTATTTTGCCAATCCTTGTTCTATATTGACCCTTAAGACATAAAGGTGAAAATAATTATCCTTTCTGCACTCAGGTGATGAGAAATATGGCCTTAAGACGATGGGAAAATGGTACCTAGACTTAGAGTAATTTATGGCCATTCACCAATTCAGCCAAAACTTATTGAATGCTTATTTGGCCAGAGATGTATGTTGCTAACACCTTGTTTATAATGCCAGGAGTGTGAACTTTTAAGAATTATTATGTTCTCACCCCAACAGGTCTAACAACAATTACTGCACAAGAAAGATAGCCAAGTTTTATAGCATAAAGACATCACTCACTGGCTGAAAGATCTATTGGTTATTTCAACTAATAAAACTGTATTAAAATTACGTGAACCTTATAGTGTTCAGTCTTAGATATTTACCTCACTTTGTATTACTATGCCAAAGGGGGAGAAAATCAATAATTTGAAGAGTTTCTTAGGTTTGGGATGCATCATGGAAACATACAGGTGAAAAGGTATGAAATACCATGCATTCTTTTAGGTTCTTTCCTGAGGTAAAGGTGGCCTTATCATGTAGGGGAAATAGAGAAGTAACTGTAAATGTAATTTAATCCTTGACTTTTGGAATTTTATAGCCTAATTCTCTAAATTTTTTAGCTTCAACTATATATAAGTAACTGTTCTAGAGCATTTTTATAATTACAAAAGTTTTAACTTTTTTTCTTTAGCATCCTGAGCATCAAAGGGGCCTAATTAATTTAGAGCAAGGCAATTCATACTAAAATAGATCATTTATGCCTTTGAGATATGAGTTACTAAAGAATTGATTTTAGACTTGAGAAGGTTAAGGCTGGCTTATTTATGAATATATTTTCTGTATCTGTAAGAAATGTACCTTTCATTTATAAGTTTGGTTATTTTTCTTTTGTTCAGTTATAAATAATATCCTAAATATTGAGTTTTGGAAATTTAGGATCAAATGAAAGTGGTACATTAAGACTGACCAGCTCTGAAAGGTGTAGAACAAATCATGTGGCTAAGTTTTAGCATCCATGTTGATGACTTTAAATTTACAACTGGCCAAAATCTTATTGGTAAGATTCTGGAGAGTTCAAGTGAAAAGAATGCTAGGGAGAGGTAACACTGGATGATGACAGATGACATGAATAAAATTTTAATGAATTGCATGTGCTTTATGAGTAGGGACCCTCGAGACCCGAGATTCAATAACAACAACAATATAAAAAAATCTTTGAATGGGTAAGGGGCAAATAGAAAATGCTCTCAGATAGATTAGTAGACATGGCATTCAGTCATTCTCAGTCATGGAGCCCCCCCTTAATTAAGACCTAAAATCTTGCTATCTGTTAAAACGTGTTTAGAATAAAGTAGTTAGTTATTATGCCTATATAGTTACTTTACCAAACGTAAAGGTAATCTGTGTATTTTTAACCGTTTTTTTCCCCTGGGAAGTGATTAACTTTTAGAAGCTCTCTGGATAATTTTTAAGAATGCAGAGAAACATACCAATATCCAACAAATTCCACTTGGCCTCAGGTTTTACTGTTCCTTGAGTGAAGTAATTATCAACAGTCTGTGACAGTCAGGTGTGTATAGAGACCCGCTCCTCCCCTTCCAGCCCCTCCCTTTGAATGGGAGGTGTCTAGTTAGAGCTACAACCTAGGTGCTAAAACTGATTGGTCAGATATGAACCAATCAGCTGTCCCTCTAACTCACCTGGGGAGGACTTAAAACTAGCTTCCCTGGAGGAAGTAAACCCCTCTTTTCCCACATGGCAATGGAGTAGAAGGACTGCTGACCCAGGCCTCAGTGAGGTAAGGCCTGTACCCCTACCCCGCTGGGGTAGGGAGCAGGCTCCAGACCTTTCTCTCACGAACCTCTCTTTTTCATAAAGGGAGTTTTCTGGTATCTTTTCCTCGGCTGTTTATCTAACTAAATAGTAAAAGCTCTGTGAACTCTCTGACACGTGTTTTCCCCACACTGGTGGCAAGAAAACTTTATGACTTCCCACATCCAATTTCCCCATCCAACTCCCCTTTTCCTGATCTACTAAATTAGAATAAATGTGCAACTAAAATTTAATTCTGTCCCTGTGTACAATTCTTTGGCATTAGAGGACAAGAACTCGGAGTAGGAGGAGGGGGAAGGGAGGATTCCAAAACTCTCTCTCTCTCTCTCCCCACGTTGCTTACTATTAATTAGCAGCAACCCGTATCAAGTCCATATGAATTTCAGATTTGCAACCCAAATTTAAAAATATTAAAAAGTTATATTGAATATTAACAAAAGCAAAATATGAAATTTATTTTATAGTATTCTAAAGGTTCCAAGAAACAAAACACAGTATTTCTATACTATTTTGTTTTATAACCATAAAGAAAATTGGAACTTTTAAATACTGTATATGTAGAAATGTGGTTTCAAACAATGATTGATGCTATATAAGTACACATAATGTTTTTTTTTTTTGAGGAGTTGGTGTGTGAAGGTTCTTTATTTTAATTGTTCATTTCTACAGAACTATTAAAGTTATAAAAATTCAAAATGATACTTACTTCCATCTAAATATATAATGATGATAAAAAAATTGAAACACACAGAAATTAGAGTTGGGTTCAAAGACAAAATTAACCTTTCTTGTATCAGTAACAAGAGAAATTGCAAAAGTGTTTGATCAAATGACTGGCTGGGTGTTCTTCATAATGAACAGTTAAGCATTATTCACGAATTCACCTCTACAGTGGTGTTCATGGCATGCCACAACTGCTGAGAGGCAGACATGGTGAAGAAAGAAAAAGGTAAGTTACCTGGCCTGACTTAGAGATTTATAAGGAATTGTTACTATAAGCCACATGTGGTAAATACCTATAATGCCAGTACTCCAGAGACAGAGGCATGAGGATGTCAAATTTCAAAACCAGCCTAGACTACACAGTGTGTGTAGATTAGATAGCAAGACCCTATCTCAAAAAAAAAAATCAAAACTAAATGCGTAAATATTTAGAAAACTGGGTGAATTCTAGTTTATCTTTATTCAACTCTCTGAGCTCTGTTTATATGCAAATATTAAAAACATTCTTAAAAAACTCAATGATAGAATGATGCAATTTCAACAGAAAATGAGTAAATGTATTTATAATATAAGTAGATCAAATATATTTAGAATTTAATAGATATGCCTAAAGGTATGGAAGATGGCAAAGTCTATATAAAACATTTATTTTTAAACAAAAAGTTAAATAAGTAAGTTAGATATTATTAAAAGATAGAAAATGAATCCCAGACTAAATCTAATGAAAGGAAAGAAAAAATAAAAATAAACATGAAAACTCATGTAAGAACATACAAAATTGCAAAGAAAGTAACAATAAAGTCTCAAAATTGGTTTATCCAAATCCCCATAAATGAGTCTTTTCACAAAACTTACATAGACAGAAAAGGCAGAAACAAAATAAAATATACAAACTAAGACTGGATATGAATAAATACAATTAAATCTATAAATCAAGTAAATACCATTATGCAAATAGTTTGATGAATCATGCAATTTTTTTAGAAAATTAAAAAAAGAAAAATCTAAGAGGAAAGGAACAAAAAACTTAAAATACCCAATAATCACAAAGTAAATAGAATATGGAAACAAAATTCTCCATAAAATGACCCATACATAAACAAACTTTATGGAAAATTTATGAGATTTTTCATAAACCCCTCTCTGTTTAAGCAGTATTCAAGACTAAAATAAGAATGAAACCTACCTGCTCATTTACTAATACATGTGTAAGACATGAATCAAAAATTCAACCAGATGGGCTGGAGAGATGGCTCAGAGATTAAGGTGTTTGCCTGAGGACCCAGATTCAATTTCCTCAGTACCTATGTGAAACAAGATACATCAGGTGGCACATTAGTCTGGAGTTTCTTTGCAGTAGTTAGAGGCCTTGGAGTGCCCATTTTCCATCTCTCTCTCTCTCTCTCTCTCTCTCTCTCTCTCTCTCTCTCTCTCTCTTTCTCTCAAATAAATAAAGTAAAAGTTTGACCAGAATAACTTGAGAGAAGAAAATTGCACATTTATTTTATTCAAAAATCCTTAAAAATAGTGAACTATTTCTAGAAATGTATAAAGTATGAATATCATATCCAAGTTGATTTTCTCCAAGAAAGGAAAGGCCCATTCAACAGTGGAAATTTTAATGTAATTAATTCAATTAACAAAGTCAAAATGAAGACTACAAACATTTTATTTTAAATATTGGGAAATAACAATTAAGAAAAATTAGCATCCACTCATCTTTAAAATGTCTTAATATAAATTAATAGAAATGTCTTAATAGAAATTTAGAAATGTGAACTTCTGCAAATCATCAACAGTGTGAAGGAATGGTGGATTCTGCAAGCTGTAGATGGGTGCATTAATGGTGCCTGAGTTATGGTGATAATAAATTTTTCTATGGTTAGATATGAGGCATGCTCAGTGGAAGGGAACTCATGCTTGTCACTGAGAACTAATTGAAAAACTAGAGCTGGGAAGGTCATAGTAGCTTCCACTGTACTTTGGGCTAAAAGGAGAAGCTAAACCTGTCAGAGTCTTCTAAAGGCCTATTTATCCCCTTTGATCCATGTTGCTATCATTCTTGGCAGGAGGATCTACTTTTTAAAAAGTATATTATTTATGTATTAATTAATTAATTTATTTATTTACAAGAGGAGTGAGAAAGAGAGAGGAGAGAAGAGAGACAGAGAGAGAAAGAGAATGGTTGCTTCAGGGTCCCCAGCTGCTGCAAATGAACTCCAGATGGATGCACTACTTTGTGCATATGGCTTTACAAGGGGGTTGCTGAGGAATCAATCCCAGGCTGACAGGCTACACAGGCAAGTGCCTTAACCACTTAGCCATCTTTCCAGCTAGAGGATCGACTTTTTACAGATGGCAGCAAATACTGGGGAGACCCAAAAACCATCAATATAATAAGAATCTAAAGTCCACTGCTTAGCACAAGATGAATTATTTTTTATCACACCTTTCAATGCCCAGGAAGCCCTACAGAAGTGGTGGACTAAGTGGCAGTGCTACTCTCACAGCTAAACAGAGAACCTTCTCTATGAAAATGGAGGTAGACACTAAAGAGACTCAAACATCTTCCAAAGAGAAAATAAGAGGCTGTTCAGAGCTCAATTCTAAGGGAAATTTCTAATATGCCTTCCAAGGCTCAGTGAACATTGTAAAAGAGGAGTCAGAAAGAATCCAAGAGCCCAAGAGAGGGAAGTAAACCAGTGGAGCCCCTCAATGCCTTGTGGACAGAAGCCAACTGGTATATTCATGAGCCTGCAGTATTTACCAATACCCCATACCACATGCACTGTTCTGAAGCTATAAACATTTTGACATGGGGGGTGAGAGTCAGAGCAAATAAAAAACAAAACAGAGTAAGGGCTTCCTTGAAAGAGGAAAGTCCTCAGTGGAATGGAGGCAGGGGAGAGAAGATAAAAGGGGATCACCTGATGGGAGTACAACCAAATTACAGTATGTTTATATAGTAATAGAAGTTAAGATAATAAACATTTAAGGTTATTTAGTAAAATCCTGTAGTAAACTCATATCAATGGCATTATATTATACACGTTCCCATTATAGGCAGTACAAAACATCAACAGTTATGACTTTTACTTCAAATGTTAATGGAGCTCCATAGCATGCATGTAATAGAACAAGGAAAATAAATCAGATATAAAATTTGAAAAGATTACATAAAATTTGACATTATTTTAAAAATATTTTTAGAAAAATCCAAGAGTGAATAAAACTACTATAACAAGAAAGTTTAGCAAAGATTCTTGGAAACAAAAATCTATGTTCTAAAATCAATAATGAACCTCTATATAAGTAAGTTAGATAATTCAATAGTAAAAAAGCCCCTATGTTTCCATTTATTGTATTAAAAAGCTTAAATGTACCTAAAAATAAATCTAGCCAAAGCTGAAATTTTTTACAGTTTTGTGTAAACGATGGTAGGATAGAAAGTAGTTTTGTGAAAGAAAATATACATTCATAAATTTGGTGACTCAATTTCCTGAAGGTATGTATTGTGCTTAGTTTAATTTATAAATCTGATGAAGTGGCAAAAGTATAAGAGGAAAACTAAAAACAGGAATAACAAATGTGACAGACACCTGCAATGATCATATAAGAAAAAGGTTACTTTTTATAAATACAGAGGAACACATACTCAGGAAGTGAAGAACGAATATGGATAACTAAAGCTCAGTAAATTTTGAGACAAAAGACATATGGAAATCTAGTATCATAAACAAATCAGATCCATGTAAATTAAATCATTGGAGACTGTGGATGCCCCTCAATAGATTCAAGAGTTTATTAAAGTTTTTCTCCAACTGTCTGGCTGGAGGGTGTGTCACCTTGGTGAGATACTAGGGTCCTGCCCTAAGGTGTTTCTGGAGTGGGACAAGAATTTCAGCTATACATATGCAAAGAGAAGTCTGAGCTCAATCCAGAAGTTTCTGCTTTTTGAGAGTTTTGAGTGTGTTTGCTTGCTTGCTTTTTGTGGTGCTGGTGATGGGTTCCTCTTTCTACTTGGATCTGTGAAAGGGATCCAGCAATTTTGCCATTCTGGAACTTTCCCTGTATCTGTCACTTCAATAAATGCATTCCTCCCAAAACTGTCCCTGGTTTGGAGATTCAGTCCAGCAGTGTGTGGCTGACTAAGACAGAGACTAATAATATATACAACCTGGCAAAATTTTATCCAAATGAAAAGTAAATAAGGATTAAGAGAATTGGGAATTTCAAGTTCTGGTATTAAAGAATAATCTTATGAGCCACCCCTGAATTACCAAGGAGGATCCTTTTGAAACCCCACAGAGAATGATGAGATGACCAAGTGACCTAGGGCCATAGCCAATCAGCCAACAAAAGATAAACCAAGGAGACAGACACCAATGATTTTTGACAAAACCTAAACCAGAAGTACAGAGACCCCTAAGATCTCAACAATAAAATAGCCTTAATACTCACCCACCACAACTCAGCGAAATGAGTGGAAGAAGGGGCAGAAAGATTGTGAGAGCCTTGTTGGGGGAGAATACCCAAAGTCATGGCCTCCCTCAGTAGCAACACTCTAAGGACATCAGAACCAGGCTGTCTCTGAGGCTATCCATGACTCCCTGCCCCAAGGACTGATCCAGACTGCCCAAGGAGGAGGATATCCAGCTGATTGGGGATGGGGAAGAGGGGCATTGGGGAACAGGGGATAATAACTTATTGTTTGCCCATTAAATAATGTAACTTATGGATAATTAAAAATTAATTAATTGATAAAAAAGAATAATCATGTATACTGTGGTAGTTTTGAATAAATGTTCCCCAAAAGAATTAAGGGTTTATTAAAGTTGTAAATTGTCTCCTGCCAGTTCTGGCTAGAGGAAGTGTGTCACCTTGGCCAGATCCTAGGGTTCAGCCCTAGAGTATTTCTGGGGTGGGTCTGGAATTTTAGCTATACATATGCAAAAAGAAGTCTGAGCTCAAGCCTGGAGTTCCTTTTGTTAGTTTGGAGTGTACTTGCTTGGTGCTGGTGGTGGGCTTCTGTCTCTGTCTCTGCCTGGATCTGTGAAAAGGGGGCCAGCTCCCCTGGATCTGTTCAATAAATATTTTCCTCCCATAATCGTGTGTGGTTTGGAGATTCATCCCAGCAGTGTGTGGCTGACTATGACATATACTTTGTACTATAGCAGTACATAAAGTTGGGAAAATTCATACTACTTAACCCAGAAGTTCAACTTTTAGAGGTATACCATAAAATATTTACTTTCTAACACACAGAACACAATTGCTTCCAAAAATATTTACTGAGTAAACTGCTTGGTAAATTAAAATTTAGAAAACAGTCTAAATGTCCACCAATAATCAAGGATTAGTAATTTTACCCGATAGACTACTTTTGTAAATTAAAGATGAAATAGAACCTCACATATCAAAGTTATATGACAGAAACAATGATAACAGGAAAAATAAAACTGAAGAATGATATGTATCTAATGAAAAACCAAATGGATACTGTAAAATATATATAGTAAATTCAAGATTATAGTTTTGCCTGCAATGAAGAAAGAAGAAAATGTGACAAAGGTGGTGACCATAAAAGGTTTCAATTTTGTCCATAATGATTTATTTCTGCAGGTAAATCTAAAAGATCTGTATTAACACACTAGATTGGAACAATCTGAGTAAAAAAAGATGATAAAAATGTGAGAATTTTCTTTATGTAATCTCCATACATTGGGTATATGTCTTCATTAAGAAACAAATAAAGTGAAATTAAAAAAAAATCAGAACTCCCTTGACCACAGTCCTCTGTTAGTTTCCTTATGTTTATTTGTAAGCCAATTGCGGAGAAGAGTTCTAATTTTTCCTCAGGCTATATATCAACAACAGGAGCTAGCTGTCTTGCTTTAAACCAGTTTGTATTTCATCAGTTCCTTCTAGTAACCACAAGAAACACCATCTCTTCTCATGTCTTGTTGAAATTTTGTTTTTGTTTTAAGACATGGTCTCACACTGGAGCCCAAACTGACCTGGATCCCATTCATCTAATGCAATAAAGAGAAGTAAGGATTCCTCCCCCTTGGGAAACACAAACTAAGGTTTACTACAAGCCTTATTTATTAAACTTAAGAGAACTGGTTCTGCTGCTGCATATAGCTGTAGTAGGCTGAGGACCTAGGCAAAATGATAAGTATATCAATATTATAATACAAAGTGTTATTATATAATATATAATAATAATGAAAAATATGATCCCTGCAGTTGACACATATACCAAGCTGTGGTCCGTGGATTATTTGGAGGGTCATTGAACACTAACACCCCAGTTCATCCACTGAGCTGGGTGGGCTAAGTCTTGAGACAGTGGTAGCTGACAGGCATAGCCACCAGGTAGAATGTGGCAGTGAACAGCTCTGTTTTATTGTACAGATAAAGGTTGTTTATATAGAGGAAAAAGAAGAGGTGGGGGCATAGGCATCAAGGGGATTGGTAGGGGCAGGGTTGTCTGTGGATGTTTCATGAACTATTGGCAGGAGCCAGTACCCTGTGGATGCCTAGTTTGCATAGATAAGTTGGGGGAATTTCTATGTGACTCTAGGCACATACTGGTGGCTGCAGAGGAACTTTTATTGTCCAGGCTTGTTATTACAGCTAGGGTATGTGAGCTTAGGCCTTGAATTGTCTGTCTACCTCAGGGCTTGCTGTGTCCTGCCAGGGGGCTGGAGTACTAAGATTAAAGAAGGAGGCTCTTTTTTTGTTAATGTTAAATTTTGTTTTTAATGTTAGGCTTTTTAAAAATATATACATATATTTATTGTAGATAATGAGTTACATTATTTAATGGGCAAACAGAGTTGTTATCCCCAATTCCCCAATGCCCCCCTCCCCATCCTCAATCAGCTGGATATCCTCCTCCCTGGGTCGTCTGGATCAGTCCTTGTGGCAGGGGACCATGGATAGGCTAGTGTTCAGCCTGGTTCTCCTGGCTCAAGTGTGTTGTTACTGAGGGGTGCCATGCCTCTGGATAGTCTCCCCCACCAAGGCTCTCACAATATTTCTGCCCCCTCTTCCGCTCAGTTCCCTGAGTCGTGGTGGATGAGTATTAAGGCTGCTTTAATATTGTGGTCTTAGGGGTCTTTGTGTCAAAAATTGTTGGTTTCTGTCTCACTGGCTTATCCTGTGTTGATTGAATAGTTGTGGCTGTGGGTCTCTTGTTCATTCCATCTTTCTCTGTGGGATTCCATATGAATCCTCCACGATATGACTGTGGTGGCTCATCTCATGCCAGGATCTCAGCTATCTGCCTACAGTCGGATGGTAGGATTAGATGGGCCACAGCTCTCTCACTGCATCTTGAAAAATACAAACACAATCTCCATTGGTGAGTGAGATCAGTGTAGGTTAACAAATATACACAATTCTGGATTACCAAGATTCTATTTTTAGTAGCCTCCCCGTCAATCACTCCCATAGTGCATCTTTTCTTGTGAGCCCAAGAGTACGGCATCTGGTGCCTATTGCCCTGAATCCCCAGTTCCAGTCAAGGGCTCCCGCTCCCTAAGTGGAATATTTGGCCAAATTTAAAAGCTGTTGATTGTCTTCCCCAGCCAAGGAGGCTCTTGATGGCATAATGCCTACTGGTTTCAAAATCTCAGAAAAGCTGGCCTCAACTTCCTTTAACCCTATATCCTCCTTGCCTCTTAGCAGGGTCCCACACCAAGTCAGTTAACCAGGCTAGAACTCTGATCAGAAATGAGTACCAAGATTATAAAACAAGAGATTGTTGACTATAGGAGAGATTTGGATTAGGACTAAAGATTAATTATCTTATTTTATTTTTTTGTGGGGGAAGTAGTTCTTGCTCTAGCCCAGGACCTGAAATTCACAATGAAGTCTCAAGCTGGCCTTGAACTCAGGGCAATTTTCCTACCTTGGCCTCTTGAGTATTGGGATTAAAGACATGTGCCACCACACCAGGCAACATCATTTTTTTTATTTTACAAAATATTTTATTTACTTATTTATTTGTAAGCAGAGAGACAGAAAAAGAATAGGTGTGTCTGGGCCTTTGTGACTGCAATGGAATTTCAGATGCATGGGCTACCTTGTGCATGTAGTTTTTTATATGGGTATCAGGGAATCAAACCAAGCCAGCTGGCTTTGCAAGCAAAAATCTTTAAATGAAAACCTTCTCCCTAGCCTATTTTATTACACAAGAACAAGCTAGAGATTTGTGTATAATCTTAGACAAGTATATTTTGTATTTTCTAAGGGATTGAAGTTGATAGCGACTATGTACATTGAGCTTGTTACTTTTTTTAAACTACTGTGAATTTCAAAACATTGTAACTAAATACATGTGGCATATCAATTGGTTAATAAAATTAATACTTAGAGAGTTCACAAACAGCATGAGACCTTTATTCCTTTTTGAAAGTAGAAAATAACATTTTCACAAGAATGAATCAAAGAAGGTTGGCATGTAGGAAGCCATGAAGCTCAAATGGATTCTTATAGAAAAATGTTTCTCATTATTTTCTGTATTATTTATGTTTCATAAATGCTGTTACTTTAACCATTCTGTAGTTGCCTATTAGTAAACTTCAGTTCAAAAATATGTCAATGCTTGACTAGGCATATGGCTCAGTGGTGAGAAGCACTGGCTAGCAAAGCCTGCCATACTGGGTTCATTTTTCCAATATTTACATAAATCCAGAAGTGCAAAGTGGCACATGCATCTGGAGTCTGTTAGCAGTGTCAAGAGACACTGGCATATCTGTACTATCTCTCTCTCTCTCTCTCTCTCTCTCTCTCTCTCTCTCATAAATAACTATATTATAAAAATATATGGAAGTTTATTTCATTCCTGAGATGTTAAAAGTCACTGAATTTTCTCTATATGCACAGGAGGCTTTCCAAATCATCTAGGATTTTCAGTTTGTACATCCTAACCTTTTTTTTTTATTTTTGGTTTTTAGAGGTATGGTCTTGCTCTAGTGAAGGATGACCTGGAATTCACTATGTAGTCTCAGGGTGGCCTTGAACTCACGGCAGTCCTCCTACCTCTGCCTCCCGAGTGCTGGAATTAAAGGCGTGCTGGGATTAAAGGTGTTAGCCACCACGCCATGCCATCCTTACCTCTTGTTCAGGAAAAATGGTCAATGTTATCATTTATTTCCCTAGAACTCTGTTTTAAACTATATGTGACAAATGTCAAAAATTTAGCTCAACCTAGGACAAATCACAGAAATATGAGAAATTTGTGAATTATTGACAAGTAAATGCCTAAACTTGAAGATATTTAAGTAATACAAAGTTTTCAGTAATTTCATCAATAAATGAGATTTGCTAATGGCTATATGCCCATACTGGTTGTCTCTTAAGACACAATTTGAGTATATACAAATAATTTCAAACACTATATTGAGTACACATAAATGTTATGGTGTGCAACAATCTTACAAAAATTTCACCCTCCCAAAATATGCTTATGGCTCCAAGATGAATCTAGCATAGCTCATGTCCCTTAAGAGGGAAAGATAATGGGGATCACATGCATGAAAATATTATTTTCTATTTTGTTCTCCACAGTATCTAAAAATTGTCTGGAAAATGGCAGATAGTAGGTAGAAACTTACTAGCTTTAACCATATAGGAAAATAAATCATAAAATTCAGTGTACATTTGTCATTCAGGGAATGATGGACATTCATGGGCTTGAAATCAATGGAGAAGCCGAACTGTGACAATAGGGACAAATAAGCTTCCTGAGGGTCAGCTGTGAAATTTGGGAATGATAAAAGCAGCCTCTAAAAGCAAAGAACAGGGGAAAGCTGACAACAAAGGGTTGTCCTTCCATTAGTCCTGAAATGAAATCCCTTTTCTTGAGCCAGGAGTATGTAAAGGAACATTTTCCCTTGCACAGATCAGTGTTAAAGAGCTATTGATTTGCTTTCCTTTTTCATATCCTAGTCTTGATTATAACAATCATAAACTGCATACATTGTGGAAGAAAAAATATACTCAGCTCATCTGTGAACTATTCTTCCTCTGTTTATAACCAAATTTTATTTATTTCTACACCTCTTGTTGGTCTGCAGCAGTTAAATAAAATGACAAATAGTTGTAATGCACATGTCAACAAGAAAACAAATACATGCACATCAGAGAATACTGCTTTGCATGTATATTTTCTGAAGGGAACACAGTCCTTTTGCATTTGTCCTTATAACACTCCTGTGTACATCAACATCTCATTTTATACCTGGAAAAATCATAGCCCCTAAAGAAAATGTCACTTGGAAGAAGCCAAATGGTTTGTGTCAGTGCCTGGACTAAAAAGCAAAGCTCTTGACTCCCTAGACAATTACTTTGAAGACTGCCTTTATTGCTACACAGAAAAAGAAAAAAAAAAAGAACTTCAGGAAAAGCAACAGATCTGCATACTATTTGAGATGCTAGACTTCTGCAATCTGTTTGGTTTTGCAGAAATTTTTATATGTTACACTGCTCTTAGTTAATTCTACAACAGAGGAGGCAGGAGAGCAAAACTTGTCATTTGCAAAAATTGGCATCAATCTGCACTGTTCAATGATTTCTTTTCCAGTAAGTTGAATTTGTCATAAAGAAATAAGTTTGAGACTGCTGCAGTCGTGAAATTTCCAGAGGAAATAAGGAAAATTTGATCAAAGATCACAGGGAAGATAGTAGCTGAATCACAAATAAATAGAGTCCAATAGGGTTCCAGGATCTTCTTTAATAAAAAATAAAATTTCTGCTATGGTAAATAGAATGTTTTTTAATAAAAAAAACTCTAGAGGCAGATTGACCTAATGAATATGAAACTTTCAGTCACATCCTACTAGTAATATTTTTGATAAATACTTAAATACTAAATATATAAAGATTAGCTTCAGAGCTATCTATCAGAATTAAAACCATACCTATATTAATTAATAGAAACACCTAGCTAATAAATTTGTGGAAAAGGTGAAAAACAGTTACCTGGGAAAACTTGATATAAAATGCCAAATATATTTTGTGGTTAAAACCCTTTGTACCTTTCAGGTTGTCCAAAGAAACCAACTAATTCTAACTTTTGTGTTTTTTTATTTTAAATAGGTTATAAGGTCTTTTAAAAACAAGGAGAATTCCTCATAGGTTCATCATTAGGAATAATGAGATAATGTCTGACATTTAATAAATGATTAACAAATGGATATTTCTATATTAATATTTTCATTATAAGAAAGCACAGCATTTTCTATATCAGGTGATTGTTGCTCACACTATCATCTGGCATCTACTTTTCAAAGTATTTCACTAACTAATTTGCTAATAATAAATAAATAAAATTTACATGCTTACCCACGTATTTGGGAGCATCATAGAGTGAGCACAGATTGCAAAAGGCTAGAGCTGGTTTTCCGCAACTGTGAACTTGACATCAACTTTCCAGGCCTCATTGCAAAATTGTAGAAGAGCACCTGAGGGCACAACGACTCCATGCCTTTGATGCAACACTACTACAACAACCAGTGAAGAACAACATGCAAGCTCATGAAGCCACTAACAACATGTCCTTAGGATTTATGAATGTCACCTTTGCAGTTTTGACTGTTCACAAAGTGATTCCATAACCTGCACTGACTGTGCATCTTTGGTATTGAGTGGCTAGTGTGCTGGAGTTGGGAACAAGGAAGTGATTGCCCCTCTGCTGAACTGGTGAAGTTTTGGCTTCACCAAAACTCCATGCCCTCCTAAACTTGGTCACATGTGTCCAAAAATTGTGCTAAATGATAACAGCTAACTTTTTTTTTCTATGTGAAAATAACCACTAGTCCTAATTCTAGCAGCGAAAAAAGAGTTGCTATTTCTTCTCTAGAAAATGGCTTTGGAACTGACTTTAGACTTGTATTTATAAAATCATTAATAGTCTGAAAAGGGTCTATTAAATTTTTCAGTTATACTTTACTACATTTTATGAGGGAAATTATATGCTAGAGTGATATTTGAGAATGTGGAGAGTCAAGAAGGTTGTTGGTTGGATACTGCATTAAGGGAAGGTGGGCCGTCCTCCAATTATGGTGTTCTGTTAGGGACAATAGCATGTCACTTTCAGTGGGTAAGTTCATAAAAAACATTCTGAAGGAATTGTTTTATGTGTTATATTGTAGACCACTCTGGATATTGAGTGTTACTAATCGATTCACAAGGAAAATCAACTCATTATTAAAATTCCACAGAAACAATCAAAATGCATGCTCTTGCCAACAAACTATGGGTCTCTTTACTAATTGACATCTCACAGAGATGCCTTCAATCTTTACTAAATAAATGTAAATGTATTCTGTAAGTCATTGCAATATTATGTAGTTGTAGAGTTAGCACTTTTTCAAAATTTTCTGTTTCTACCTGATTTATTTTGAATGATATTTATGCTTGACATTGCTTTAGTTATATTATTTTAACGGTTCATTTGGTGAAAACTCAGACACTGTGTCTTTAAAAAGATCTATTTTTTTCACTCAAAACAGAATATCATAGCTTTGCAACATATTTGTGTTGACTTTTAACAACCGAGTATTAAAAAACACATTTAAGATTGAAATGCTTGTGATTTGAGGTGTCAAATTGTACAAATAATTTTAAAGGGAAAATATAAAAACAAAGTCGATGAGGAGTTCAGCTACAATGCAAGTGTTGGGGAAGTGTAGGACATACTACATTTGTATTTAGTGACATCAAAATGCCCTCCAAAACTTGAAGCATCAAGTAGACAATTACAAAGGGTAACTGGTACTTTCAGCTGTATGAACATGGGTGTTCCCTACTGACAGAACAAAAGAATAGGAAACCTCTTTGGCAACCTATGGTAAAAAAATAATCATGATATCTGCTACCTGATTAATGCTGTGAAACATGGGGATTTATTTCCTTTTCAGAAGCACCATCAAGCTTCCACTGTGTGAAAGATGACTTAGTTTGAATCCCAAAGTGAATGCTTCTCTAGTGTCTCACCCTGGACTCCTCACTGCCTTCAACAATCTTCCAACAACCTTTGGATGAGGTAGGCATAATAAGGCATATAAGGACAAGAAATAATTAAAAGAAATGAAATATTCTCTACTAGTGCAGTAAGCAAGAAGGAATAATAGTCACCACATATTGCAACATGCCTTTGGGTAGCATTCCTCTTCATTAATTAATTTTAAAATTGTAGGGACTGGGAAGATTTCGCAGTAGTTAAGTCACTTACATGCCTAGAAATGTAGTCTTGTGAATGTAGTTTGCATGCCATATTTTACAGATGAAAATATTTTGATTCAGTGAGGCTGTCCATTCATACCTTTATTTAGTCTATAATTAATAAATGAATACTAATTGCATTAAGCAAAACATCCAATTTTCTTTCTCTAACCTTCTGGGTTTGAGTCTGGAATGTCCTTGAAACATTTCCTCCTTCAGAACAGGTTTGATGCTTACTAGTTTACCTCTCTAAAGCAACATATATTCCAATAACCAAAGCATACAAGTATTCTAGTAAGTGCTCCACATGTCACTACACAACGCAGAGCACAACAGAATGATTAACTTGAATTCTAACACTGGACTGGGGTGGGATGGGCATGAATTTTTCCAGTCTGTTCCAATAACCATACTATTTTATCTAGGGTGTACCTTCTTAGTAATCGTCACCATACCAATGCAAGTCTAATGAAATTCTAAAGCGACCACTGGCCCCCTTTTTTGTTTGATGTTCTGAATGTATTTACAAGTATAATAGATGTTATCTGAGTTAATTAAATGCTATTGTGTGAAAATGATCCTCTCTGTTATTTCATCCAATGTTTTTTTAGTTTCATCTGTTTGTGCCCACTAAGTAAATCCCTTCTCTCCTTGGCATATTTGTTCCTTGGATACTTATACACAGATCTCAAGTTCTTCCTTAATCATTACTTAGTCAAGTTGAATATAATTAATCCCTTTAATCTTATAAATTAGTCTCCAGAGCTCTTGGAATACTCTAAATGTGTGCTACATTTCCTTAGTTTCTCCTAGACTTTTGTTTTATGTGTCCTTTATTCCACATGTCATTCCAGCAGAAGCAAGTGGAAACGAATCTTTCATGTTTTGCACTTACATAAGGAATCCCACATTCACAGGTGTAATTCTGTAAGGACCGTGATCATTATTCCAAGATCATAGAATTATTAATCAGTAAAACTACAGGGCCTCATTGCTGTGATTTTTCTCCCCCATACTTAATCATTATATTTTAGTCTTTATGTGGGGATGGGGTGGAAATCATGTGGGGTGGAAAACATATGCTAGGCAAATGCTTAACCACTGAGCCACATTCCAGCCCAAGTTTTTGAAACATCAAAGTTGTGTCCATTAGTGGGGTATAATGTGATAATTTGTTATATTATGTATAATATAAAAATCAGGATAATTAGAATTTGCATCTCCTTATATATGTATATTTGTAATAAGAACTTAACTTAGAGTTAATTCTAAATAAAATAATAATAAATTCAGAACTACTGTCACCATACCATGCTATAGAAAAGCAGAAATTATTTTGCCTCAGTAACTGTTTCAGGTTATCTAAAGTCTCTCTATCCTCCTTGAACCCTATTCTTCCTAGCCTCTATTATTGATCAATATTCAATAGCATCCTAAAAGTTTGAGATTTTAGATTCTACATATGAGCAAGAACATACAGGATATGTCAGTGCCTGACCTCTTCACTTAATTTAGTTTCCTCCAGTTTCCTCTATGTCACCACAAATGATGTAAATTGACCCATATAGTTTTCTCATTCTGTCTTTCCCATTGGTCCATCTACACATGTCTCACATATCCTCTTTACCTGGTACAAGTCACCCTGGTCAGTTCTTACCACAAGCAGATCCTAACTGCTAGCGTATATTTTTGTGGATGTGAAATAGCTTTTCTTGGCTCCTCACTGTGATGGTTCTAGGTCTTTTACTTGTTTAGGCTTTGCTTTGTTTTTCTCATTATAACTATTATATTCTGATGGGCTCTACTGCCAGAACATCTTTCCAATGTGCCACTTGGAATTCAGTGTCCTTGTGCAGGTTTCTTAGCAATTTTCTCAATTTCATTATCTATAAAATAGAAATAATAATAATATTAAACCCCACCTAGGTATTATAAAGACTAAATTAGTATATTAAAAACTCAAAAAATAGCACCTTATTCAAAGTGAGTGCTACTTATGTATTTGCTTGGGAAAGCATCTTTATTGTCTGTAACAGCTATTACAGCCACATGTTGTATTCAACTTTCTAAGATGGGGTGTCTACTGTAATGTTGTCTCATGACAGCACTCATGCTTTGGGAAAGAGTAAATCCATTCCTAGAAAACCATCAGTCTGTATTCCAGATGTCTTCTAGTATTTATATGGATAGGCTTTAAATTAATCATCCAATAAACTAGAGATAAACATAAGTAAACCTAGCTCTGATAGAAATTATATATAGGAAAAAAGATTCTTAGTGGGGGTAAAAATAGCCAGATGTTAATATTTACCAAACAATCCACACAAAGACAGTGCCTGAGAGTATGGCGATTGAAGACTAAACTTTAGTTTATTTCACAAATTAAAGAAAATGAGTATGGCGATTGAATACTAAATTTTAGTTTATTTCACAAATTAAAGAAAATGAGTCATTCACTCAATCCTAGTTTTCATCTTACATGTTGCAGACCATCTGTTTAGAGGGCAGCCCTGAAAATGTTGAGCCTATTCTTATTAACCTTGTTCAGACTGAATATAGTTCTTGGAAATTTCCATTTAATTGTTATAAAATGTTCTCCCTATGATTTAAAATAATTGTAATTGTATTTCTCAAGTTTTACTAAATAATGACATGCCAGATTCTTATAACACTATCAAAGTTTAACTGATCTACTTTAGATCTCATCTTATCAAATTGGGCATTTGACCAAAATGATTGCAATATTGTCACTTGTATGTATACACATCATTAACATATTGAAATCTTCTATGATCAAAGGGCTGTGATTTTTTGAAATAATTCTTCTGTCCTTCCCTGATCAACTGCTAAATTATATCATGGTGTGTTCTGGGATGCAGTAGTGGATTTACAATCAACCTTAAACTTCAGAACACTTCACTTGCATATTCCCCTTCAACATATTCACTTTCATACCTATTTGACATATATGACCATTTATTGTTTTGTTAAAGAGGACTTCCCAATTTTTATAACTGTCATGTCCTCAAAAACCCTAGATCTTCACCTGCATGCACAAATTCAAGAAAAGAAGATCTTTTTTGAAAAAAGCTGTAGAAACTTAGTACAATTAAAAACTAGAACTCAATGGATGTTGGTACAATGAAATTCCATGTTATTTACTTAGTTTTGGCCCCTATTAAGGGCACCTATCTAACACTCACTTGTAGAGTTCACACAAACTGAAATATTGAAAAAGTCCATCTATTGCAAAAAAATATATTCATAAGCCCAAGAAAGGCAACTATCATTAGTTAATGTATATTACAGCATCACTAAATATATGTTATGTCATCTACTTTCTTCCTAATTAATATAGCACATTCTGATTAGTAAGAATTATTTGAAAGCAGTGTTTTATTGTAGCAATGCAGTTCTGTTTATTTTTACTGATTACATCTATTTTGTCATATATAATATCCTTTCTTTTGATCTTAAAACTCTGAGCTGAAGAAAAAAAATTGATACTATTCATCACTTGGAGCTTTGCAATAAAATTTAGACTCATGACCTCAGTAAACTGGTTTTTGCAAGATATTGCTATTTGTTTTCAGAAAGTAATCTTGTGGAGTTGGGAGAATCTGACCTACAATTCATTCTACTTTCTATTAAAGGGCACTTTACTTGGATATTGCTTTAATGTCAATTGGGGAGTTGTTAAAAGAAGAATCATAAATAATACAACAGCCCTACCCAATCTTCATAATCAGCTGTATTTCAGAGATTCTTTCAGAAATTATATATCCTGCCAGGAGGGTTCTGCTTCAGAATCACTCCTCCCTCTTCCTCCTAGGATTGGTTTTCATATGATCATCAGTTCATTATATAGTACTGCTGCAATATTGTCAAGTGCCCATGTTTACCAGAATGTTTACAAAACAGAATAAATTCAGGCAGTTCTTTTAAATGTAACTGGGGACCCATGCAAAAGATAAAAAGAGTCTTGGATTAGGAATCATAATGGTGGGGTTCTGATCACACTTTGTTTGAAAACAGCTCTGAGACCATGAGTCCATTTCAAGGTCCATTGAACCCATGAGCTTTCAAAGAACTAATAATGAACAAGGAATATGATCCTTGATAGTCCAACATTCACAATGAACTTTCATGTTATATATAATTTGAAGAAAGAAATCTGAAAGAAAACAATACCATCCAACTTTAATTTAAAAAGAAAACCTATCCAACTGACCAGGGACTGGGAAGAGGGAAATAGGGGAAGTGGAGACATCAACACATCATTCCCTTATTAAGTATATCTAATTATGGATAATAAAAATAAAAAAAGAAATAAAAAAGAAAGCCTAGAGATTACCTTAAAAATCCTTTCCAAGTCTAGCATACAAAATCTTTAAAAATGGAAATATTTTATATTCTCAATGTTTTAAGCAATAGATGTGAGGATACAATCTTTGGACATATGTCCTATGTTATTTTTTTTTCTTATTAATTTTTACTATAGTGCCATAAGGTAAGCCATAATAAAAATTCTTGGCATTTCAGACACCAATGTAAAACTAAAGAGGAAAAATACTCTTAGCAAGAATGTCTTGTGACACCCTTCAGGTGGTCCACTCATAAGATTATATATATTTTTATTATAATGATAATAACTACTAAATAAAGCATGGATAAATAGTAAGGAAGATACAGAGTAGTAAACATAGAGAAAAAAATTACTGAAGAAGACTTAACCACCACAGTAAATGCTGGCAAATGTTATGTAAATACAGCAGGTCAAGTAGAACCTGTGCACTCACGACATTTGAAGATTAATTATTGAATTTTTCACTGGAAAATAAAATCTCTGAACTCTGGATATGTCCTATGCTTCAATTAATGGGCACTTTTTTCAACATCTTTAAGGATGATTTTATTGCTGTTAGATAAAAATTTAAAAAAAAACTACTTGAAACCAAGGTTGTTCATTAATTTGTTTTCAACACAAAATTAAACTGTCATTAAGTTAGTTTCTCACCAAATCAACAATGTTTGTGTCATTTAACCTATACTGAACTTACTTTCCATTGGAATTTTTGTTTGCATTTTTTCCTTTATTGTATTTAGATATAGTGAATGGTCCAATAATGTATAGGTATCCCCATTTCCTCAATTTCTGTCTTCCCTGTCCCCAATCAGCTGTATATCATTCTGCATGGGCAGTCTGGATCAGACAATGGGGTAGGAGGTTATGGATAGCCTAGGAGTCAACCCGGTTCCACCCCCCTTTGTATGTTGTTACTGAGGGAGGCAATGTCTCTGGCAGTTCTCCCCCACCATGGCTCTTACAGTCTTTTCACCCCACCTTCCACTCAGTTCCCCGAGTCATGGTGGGTGACTATTAAGGCTGCTTGTTTGCATTTTTCAGAAGGCATTGAAAACTGTAGACAACCCAGTTCTTCCAACAAGACATGGGATGATGGCTGAAATCCAGGAAGGAGATGAAGTACCCCTGGCCTATCATACAGAGCCCAAATGAAACTTATGAGAAAGTGATGAGATAAACAAGAGACTTACCATACAGCAAGTCAGATAACCCATGAAAGATCAATAAATTATATATATTTGAACTGAGTTAGTGAAGAAGAGTCAAGTAGGTAAGATTGGTCCTTATCTCTCTAGTTTTCCTTTCTGAGTCCTTTTCTCCTCATTTCTATGTCTCTCCATTAGTTTATCAGAGCAGGCAACCATAGTAAATTGACATAATCATCTGACTTAGTAGCAGAACTAATCATAATGTGGTCTTCAAACTTTGTCTTTTTTCTCCCTTTACTCAGACTCAATAAGAACATGCTTTCAAACAATAAACCTGAAAATGAGCGAGACAAATACATCAGACAAAATGTGTCAGTGCAGGTAATTTTGTTTTATAATGAATTATTATTGGAATAATGTCTTGGCTCTAAAGAAGGAAATCAGTCACCATAGTATATGAAGTGGAAACTCTTAGGTTAGATAAAAAGACAATATGTAGATATGATATATAAATGTAAGGACACCAGTATGAAATCCTTTCTCTTTGGAAAACAGTAGATACCAAGTAAGCCTGGTAAAGGAAAGGTAACTGACAATTTATTATAGATTAACATTAATTGAGTCACAGAAAATATTTGGGAACAATCTTAATGACCCTTCTTAGAAATTGAATAAAATGCATCTAGAAGGTAAGTACTTGTTAAATCTAGATTTACCATTTGTTCAATATTTTATATAAGCTAGAGAATTTATCAGTAAGATGGATGGAAAGTTTAATAAGAGTTTACTTTGATTTTGAACATTAGATGTTAGGTTCTGTGGTATCTTCTCCAATAAAATCCAATTGAAATGACATGCATCAATTTTGTCTATTAATAGTCATTAAAATCCACAATAAAGGCTACATAAATTCCTAGTGTGAGTGATTATCAGCCTAAAAAACATTCACATCTTTCAATTATATCCAAGTCCTATATAAGAATACTCTTTCAAGAATGGCAAGTAGACTGTATGTGAGAATAGAGAGGTAATATACTACTAAATACTGTTTTCTGATGAATATTTTCAACTTTGTTAGAACTAACAAAACTTATTTTTTATAGGTTGAACAATATTAACATTCTATCAATGACTTGTTTCTTAATGATTATTTAAGCACTTTATGAAATACATGGAAACTACTGATAGCCTATGGAATCCCAAAGCTATGGAATGGATTTTTTTTATTATTTATTAAACACAAACTAGATTCTATATGAAAACATGTACATGTATCTATGTGGAACATGGACCCATACTTATTTGTTTCTCCTTTGAATTTTACTCTTCTCTACCTTACTACTTATAGCTATTATAGCCCATCTTTAAATGCCATGGAACCTGTGAAACCTACTTTAGAGTCAGAAAAGCTGCATCTTAGTTAGTCTCCCAGTTAGGCATAATATATTCCCATACATATTCTGATAATTATTTTGACTTTAGTGCAGGTAGAAAAATATGTTCTCAACAATAAAGACAATGAATTACAACCACCAGTTAGCTCCAGATGTGTTTTTTTTTTAAATATATATTTATTGTCCATAATGAGTTACATTATTTAGTGGGCAAACCATGCGTTGTTATCCCGAATTCCCCAATTCCCCCCCTCCCCATCCCTGATCAGTTGTATATCCTCCACCGTGGGCTGTCTGTATTAGTCCTTGTGGCAAGGGATCCTGTATATCTTAGTACTCATCCCGGTCTTCCTGGC
>PVHP010027105.1:0-24146 GCA_004024765.1 Zapus hudsonius | reverse complement strand
CTGAAGTTGCTCTTCATAGAACATGTCAACAGCCTCTTAGGGTCAAGGGTATGGGCCCAAGCAGACCATTGTAAGCTGGAAATTAATAGGCAATGTATTTATTCAAAACTAATCATTTAGTCTTTGTTGCTGTGTAATGAACATCTATTTATCACCTCACAGTCTCTGTGGGTCAGGACACCAGCACCTATCAACTGAATCCTCTGCTCAGAGTCACACAGGTTTGAGATGAAGGTGTCATAGGATTGTGTCTTCATCTGGAGGCTCAACTGGGAAAAGGTGTGTTGAGGTCAGCTTTCTAGTTGCTGCGCAGAAAGAACCCAAGCAAAAGCGGCTTTAGGAGGAAAGGGTTTATTTGGCTTAAAGACTCAAGGGGAGACTCCATCCTGGCAAGGAAGATGATGGCACGAGCATACGGGTGGACATCACCTCTGCCACAGCACTGCAAACAGCGGCAGGAAGGTGTGCCAAATACTGACAAGGGGAAGCTGGTTTATAACCCCCCAAAGCCCACCCCCAACAACACAGCTCCATTGAGTTTGTAAAATCTAAACTGCCATTAGCTGAGGATCGATTACCCAGAACACATTCATTTGTTTGTGGGGGACACCTGGATCAAACCATGAAAAGGTGCTTCCAAGCTCCTCTGTTTGTTGAGAGAATTCAGTTTCTCATATTTTGGAGTGCAAGGCGGGGTGGGGGTGGTCCCTGCTGCCTTGCTGTCTACTGACGATAAATAGAATCCACGTTGTCCTGGGACCCCCCTCTATCTGAGCAATGGGAGACCTTCTGCATGCTGAAGCCCTCTTGGGCTTTAATTTCTCTGATTTGGCCTTAGGCAAGCAGATTTTTAATACATATTTTTATTTATTTGAGGGAGAGTGGAGAGAGAGAGAGAGAAGAAAGTTCTCAGTCTTTACAAACTAGAAAAGTAATTAGTGAGGAGGGTAGCCTAAAATAAGAGAGGGGAGAGAAACAAGGAGAGGAGAGAATAGGATAAAAAGAAGAGGAGAGGAGGAGAGTGGAGAGGGGAGGGGAGGGGAGGAGAGAGGTGTGCATGCACACTCAGGGAACCTTGGAAAGTGGGTCAGCCAAGGACCCAGAATGACAAGTAGCCAGGCATCTCCTCAGTACTGAGATAAAATCAAGGTGTCTGTCCTGCCCAGGCCTGAGACCAATTTAAGGTCTGGGTCCAGGCATCACTTCCCAAATTGTATGATTTTTAAAGACATCCTGCTGATGAAAGCCCCCACCATCCAGCTGCAGATGGGATTTTTTTTTTTTTTGCTAAGATTAAAAACGTCAAGTTATAGAGCAAATGGGGTTAAGACTCTTCGGGGTCTTCGATGGCTTTAGTGCATTGGAGCCCATCAGTGCCACCGATACCACGGAACTGACCTAGAAAGCAGAAAGGCTGACTCCTTAGGCTGGCCCAAGACCAGGTAGGGAGTCAGTGATGCAAGAGAGTGTATAGCATCACCAACAGGTCTCGGATAGAAAGAGTACCCAACACCTTAAGTCCTGCTTGTGTTCTGACCTGAATAGCACGGTCTGTAATTAACCTGATCAGATTGGAATTAGCAAATCAGCTAATCAAGTGATATGATGATTAGCTCTAAAGCAAAACAACAAAAGTGCTGAGCTTCAAAATTCTTTAGCTTTTTCTTGTGGCTTCGTTTCCCACAGGCGTCTGCCCTGGGAGTTGCATCTTGTTCTCCCCACCATCCAGCTGAGAGAGAACTCATGGGTGGGGGGTCAGGTCCCTCAGGAGGAGGAAGAGGAGAGGGAGGAAAAGACACAACCAGATAGGATGCTTGGGGCAGCGAAGCAACTACTGTGAGGAGTGGTGAGATGGGAAATTGACGGGAAATGGAGTCTCGAATCAGCTAGAAGAAGGAGAAAGGGGAATAAAGGGGGCTCAGGAAAGGGTCAGCCATGGGACTCTTGGAGGGTCTTTGAATTGTCTTAGATATTTACTGACTACAAACTCAAGGAAGAAAAGGGCCCACGTCCATTCTGCCCGGCAAAGGATAAAAAAAAAAAAAGACACCCAGAGATGCAAGGAACACTCTGAAGTAGCCCAGAGCAAAGCAGCGGGCACTGTAGGCATGACCTGCCACCCTTGGTGGGAATCGAGTGGACAGGGGTGCAAAGCTACCAGAACTGGGGGTTGGGGAAACATTTAGAGCCCCTGCAAGAAGTATTAGAGGGATCTGTTTTCAGCCACAGCTCCAAATTAAAGCTCCCTTCCCAATTAAAGAGGTGTAAAACACTCCTCCCATCACCAAACACAGAGCTGACAAAATGTGGACGGCAAGCCAGCACAGAGCGGGCAAAAGGGAGGCTCAGAAGCCACACAGAACAGGTCAGGTGCTGTGTAGAACTCTCTCTCAGCAGAACTAGGCTTCTGAAATGAGACTTGACCGTGACCCGGGTCAGACTAAGTCAAAGAGGGAGAGGAGAACCTAGGAGTGTTTAACTAAAAAGCTTCTCCTTCTCCTCTTCTATTTCCCTTTCCTCTTTCTCCTGGACATCCTTAAGATAGTCCAGCAATTCGCTTCAGGAGCCAGGCTATGCACCAATCCTAACCCTAGAAGACAGGCGTCACTGACTTCTACTTCCTGGTCCATGATCCTCGGGCTCAGTGACACCAGAGCCCACCCTGACATCATCCCATAGCTGCCTCTAAGTTCTCCTCTATGCTTGGGCTCCATGTTGTAGCTGTTCCCAAGGCAGAGAGTTTCAGGGGCCTCTGTAAATCCTGATCAATTACGCTGCCTGGTAGTCTGTCTCTCTGATCAATCCTGGACTCTGCATGTGCTCACCCAACCCCTTCTTGGAAACGGACTCTGAATTTCTTTTTTTTATATTTTATTTATTCATTTTTCAAGCAGAGAGAGAGAGAGAGAGAGAGAGAGAGAGAGAGAGCGCACCAGGACCACCACCTTGTGGGTCTGGCATATGTGGGTCCTGGGGAAGTGAACCTGGGGCCTTAGGCACTAGAGGCAAGTGCCTTAACCACTGAGCAATCTCTCCAGCCCTGGACTCTGAATTTCTGCTTTTCTAGGCTTCAGCACAAAGAATCTCACACAGAGAGAAATGTTTCTCTGACTTACATTTTCACTGGAGATTCGTGTTACTTTTTCGTTCTTGTGACCAAATCCCTGACAGGAAGTAACCTAGGCAAGGAAAGGGTTTATCCTGGCTTGGAGCTCTGAGGGGATGTGTTCCATCATGGTGGGGAGGCATGGCAGCGGGAGCAGGACGCTTTGAAACTAGAGTCAGGAAGCAGAGAGCAAACAGGAAGTGGGACCAGGCTACAACACCTTAAGGTTCACTCCCAGTGATCCACTTTTCTCCAGGAAGTCTCCACCTCCGAAAGGTTCCACAACCTTTCTGAAGAGCACCACCAGGTGGGGACCAAATGCTCAAACACATGAGACTATGGGGGACATGTCATATTCAAGCCACAACAAGGCTGTTCTCCTGGTTTGCACATTCTGGAACCAGACATTTGCTTCTCCAACTCTAATGGAGTTCTCAGTTTAAACACTTACGCTGAGCAGTACGGAACCCTGAAGACAAAACCAGAAATTTCATGAAGATAAGACCAGTGTTTTGAGATCCATCTCTTCTCAGGAAACCTAAAGGGTATCTCATGGCTGGAGTTCCTTGTGTCACATTCAGCCAGTGGGCACATGGCCTTGACCTCATCTTAGGATATCTTCCAGTAAATCCTCATGTGACTAAGAAGCCTAGCATTCAATAACTTCTTTGCTCCATTGTTCTGAATTGGCCTGAATGTGAAGTGTCACCCTTGGGCTCATGTGTTTGAAAACATATGGTTCCCAGTTTGGTGCTATTTTGGGAGATTGTAGAACCTGTAAGAAGTGGCCTTTCTGGAAAAAATAGGTCTTACAGCCCGTTTCCTATCCATTCTCTGTTCCGTGATCTATCAAAATGTGAGGCAGTGAGTAGACCCAAATACACACTACTGCTCCCCTGGAGCTGCCTGCTCGCCACACCTTTCCCTCCATGATAGACTGTTTCACCTCAAACTGTAAGCCAAGATAAACACCTCTCTGAAGTTTCTTCCCATCAGGTATTTAGTGACAGTAATAAGAGAAGCAACTAATGTAGCCATGGACTTGCCTGGCCCTCAGAGTCTTTGTAACACACTGTAAGAGAATACATGCACCCATGGATTCATTCATCCAGCATGTAATTCCAGAGAACCTGTCCTGAAGCCTGCAGCTCATACAGGATGGTAGCATTGCCCAGTGGTTAGGAGTGCAGACTTCTGCCTGATTTCAAATCTTAGGATTGTTATTCATGATCTCTATGACTTTGACCTAATCATGAATTTTATCAGCTTTGGTTTCCTCATCAGTGAAAATGAGGAAGGACCCAACTTTTAGGATTTTGCGATGTGTAGCAACATACTATAACTTCAGTATGTATTAAGAAGTATATAATATCTTGTTTTATTCTGACCCTACTTGGGTTATCAGCCATTTCCCACCATGAAATAAGTCTCAGCCAATAAAGTAATAAGAAAGAGAAGTGTTAGACTTGTTCATGGCTGTGTTTGCACTGTTTTCCATTTTGATTTCTGTTCAGCCAGGAACAAAGGGACTTTATCAGTTACGTAGGGAGAAAACATACTTTCAGAGGAACTTCCTTTGGGATCTTAGCAGGCTTAAACCACTTTCTTGCCCTTCTCAGATTCTCAGTCTGGATAGCATCATGTTCAGAAGGACTCAAACCCTCTTCAGTGTCCTCCAGTTTGCAGGGTTTAGGACACAGTTGATAACCCAGCTTTGGAGCTGGTGTCTTGTCTCACAATGGGGTAGAGATGTCTCTGCCCTTGCCCCTGCCCAAGTCTCACTGTATACCGATCAGATTCAGGGGCCACTAGATCAGAAGTAGTTCTAGGCACATGCATGTCCTCTGTGCTCTGTCATATGACCTTTTACTTGTTGGCCCACCCCAAAGATTGGGCTTCCACCTAGGCATCCTCACCTTCATCCTCATGGAGAGTCACCTTCTCCCTGGACAACACCACTGGCCCTACTCTGCACCTCAGCCAGGGGCCACTGCCCAATTCCTGTCCTAGATTCTGGGTCCTCCTCCTCAAGGCTAAAGTCTTTCCATCCTTCTACCCACAAGTCTATTTGCATATCCTTGGCCTAGGTACATGGTTAGATCTGCCCTGCCCACTGGTGAGTATGAATTTGGAAGTTGTCTTTCTACCTCCATATTTCCCCTCTGTTTCTTTTGGGGCTGACTGCACCACTTGGGTTTATATCAAGACAGTTTCTCCAGTCCCAGACCAACCAGTGCAAATACCTGGGATTTTGAGAATCTAACTCCTGCTAGTGGTGTGGTCTTGGGAAAGTTACTTACTATGTGTATGATACTATTTTCTTTAGTGTGCAATGGGAAAATGTGGCCTCCATCGTGGGCCTAGTGTTAGGATTAAATGAGGGAACATGTGTAAACTAGCTCAATGCCCGGCACATAGTAAGCTGTCAATAGAAGACAACCATCAAAGGGTATGAAGTAGTGAGATGAAAAGGTGTTCGTTGTCTTGGGGACACCTTGGTTTTTGTTTCTACAGTTTTCACTGCTAGCATTCAGGCCCCCAAAAGAAGCCAGAAGAGCCCTGAGGGGCTATGTCAGAGGCCATGCCCCCAGACACTGTTCAGACTGCGGGTCCAGGTACCCCTTAGACTAAAGATGCAGGGGTTTTTCAGAATTCCAGCCTAAAGCCTGTTGTCAGTAATGCCAGCCATGAAGGAAGGGAAAAGATGGCAGCGGAGGTGAGGACACAGGAAACAAGTTGGGAAAACCTAGGGAAAAAGATAAGGGAAATAAACCAAAAGGCTCCTCTGGGCAGGGCCAAAGTGGACAAAGCCAGGTGTCTCTCCACCCTCTTCCACCCCGTCCGGATCACCAGCAGGGAGGAGCTGTGACGCTGTTTGCTGGACCCTTAGCTTAGCTGGTACCAGCCCTCCAGGGGCTCAAAGGGCTGTAATAACACTTTCCATTAGAGACTTACAAGATGGTGATGAGAACATTGAGCCAATGTTGTACAGTGGTGTTGTAGGTCAGAGCTGCCTCTCGTTCTGGTTCTACTGACACAGCACCCTCCCATCCCAAGGAGGGTAGCTAGAGGGATCAGCCCGGTTCATAAGCCTGGAAAGAAAAGCCCAGAGCAAGTTCATATGAGCTCATTCCTCTGGCCCACAGAAGGTCAGTTTCTGCAGAATTAACATGGGAGTGCTCACCTGTGTTGCAGTGCATGACCTCACTGTAGCCTTGGTTTAGAACACACACATGTACACTGAGTGTGCCTTCAAGTCTCACGATGTCAGCCAACACTGCCTGAAATAAATCCTCAGCTGAGGTTTGAGATTATTGTATGTTAGGAATGGCCATGGTTTTATTATACATACAGTTTGCTGCTCTCACCGAAACATAATGGTCTAATCAGAAAAGAAAGATTTTTAAATATCTTCACCATCATACCTCAATCTATAGGCATCAAATTAGTATATCTTTGGATTGTATTACATTAAGATGTTTGATTTTACAATTTGCAATCTTAGCTACTAACTTGAGTTTCAAAAACAACAACAAAAAGAAAACTATTTGGCTTGGGATTAGGACAGATTTCCAATATTTTTCTTACACGCCCTTAGGACATATCTTTGCCATTTTGTTCTACATATTTATACAAAGCAGTGTTCTCAGCATCAGTGGTTATAAAATCAAAATATTGATCTACTCTGAAAACATTTAAGATGTTCTACATCCTGCAATACCAAATATTCAGAAAAATTTCATTCTCTTAAAAATCTGTGTGTGTGTGATGTGTATTTGTTCATGTGTGTGAGTGTAGGCTCCTATGTATCACAGCACATGTATGAAAGTCAGAGAACAACCTCACACATCAATCTTTGCCTTCCACCTTATCACTTGCACTGTGTACACCAGACAAGGGGGCCCACAAGTTTCTGGGGAGTTTCCTGTCTCCATGTCTCAACTTGCAATAGGTTTTAATGTAAAAGTAAATATGCATATACATCTGAATATGCAAATCTGCTTTTCGTTAATAAATATAGACCAAATACCTGTAGACTAAAGAATTGTATTAAAATTTATTTATGATGAATTATTGGTAAATGTTTGATTTGTGTTCCTATCTAATATACCTAAATACTCAAGCTCAAAAAAAAATATCTAGGGATGGAGAGATGGCTCAGTGGTTAAGGCCTAAAAGGCCTTACCTACAAAGCCTAAAGACCCGACTTGGGTTTGATTCTCCAGTACCCACAAAGAGCCAGATTACACAAAGTGGCTCATGCACCTGGAATTTGTTTGCAGTGGCTGGAGGCCCTGGTATGCCCATTCTCTGTCTGTCTCTCTTCTCTATCTCTCTCTCTCTCTACTTGCAAATATATATATATATATATATTTTTTAAAATTATCTGGCAAATAGGGGTTTCAGGTGGTTTAAGAAACCCTGTTTAAAAAACCCACCACGGATAGGAGATGGAATAGAACATACCATGACTGAATGCCAGACTCTCCTACCACTCAGAGCCCTTGGACTCCATCAGCTTGGGCACAAGTTCATCAGCAGCCTTATGTGGGCCAGTTATGTAAGGATGCATGGCATAGAGAGGTTGGACAAGGCAGGGCTTAGGAGAGGGACCAGTTCACCTGGATTCCTGCACAGTCAAAATCCTTTGGGTCTATTTATAAACATGTCAGAGCCTTTTCTTCCCAAGTAAAGGCCAAAGGCCATTTGTCTTTACTCCCATAGACCCCCCCCCAAGAAAAAGACTTCTACTAGTAAGCCACACAGGCCCTGCTGCATCCAATCTGTCCACTTGTGACCCCCAATAGGGACTACAGTATAGATTGGCTCAAGTCCATGCCCTTAATGACCTTGACTGAGTCTTTATTAAGGACCTAAATGCAAGGCAATGAACTATAAGTTGCTGAGAAACAAGCCCACACGATGAGACAAACTATCTGTAGTGTTCATAAACACATGCATACCCACAGCCACACATACACCAGTGACAAAGCCCAGCTATCCTGTCAAACTGATGTCAACTTCTGCAAACAAGGTCATTGACAGGGTTGAGTTCAATGGTTGTACAAACAGGAACCTAGTTGGGTTTTATTTTATCACCGCCTTCAACCAGACTGGCTCCCCCACCTCCGCCTGGCTGTCTGGCCACTTTTGTGAACTTAAGGGATTTGAGCTCATCTGAAACATGAAATGCCCAACCACACACTCAGTTCTAAGGACCTCCTCCTACTTCCCATCCTTAAAGCCCAGAGCTGAGCTGTAGCAGTGAGGGCATCAGCTTGGGGGCCCAAAGCAGGAAGGGGAGGGGTACTGTGTCTCTTCCTCTCCCTCCCCTTCTCCCCTTTTCCTGTGCTTATCCTTCTGGGACTAGGAAGAGACAGGGAAGAACCAAGTTTTTATTCTCGCCTGGACTGCAGGATTTTCCTCACCTCTACAGCAGATGTTGGTCCTTCACGTGTATTGCAGATGAGCCTCAGGTGTTCAAAGGCTGCTCCACTGCTGCTTGTTGTAGTCAACTTTCTAGTTGCTGCGCAGAAAGAACCCAAGCAAAAGCAGCTTGTGGAGGAATGGGCTTATTTGGCTTATGGACTCGAGGGGAGACTCCATCCTGGCAGGGAAAATGATGGCATGAGCAGAGGGTGGACATCACCTCTGTCGTAGTCAGTCACACACTGCTGGGATGAATCTCCAAACCAGACACAATTTGGGGGAGGAAAGTATTTATTGAACAGATCCAGGGGAGGTTAAGGAAAAAAGCTGACTCCCTTTCACAGAAGTAAGCAGAGATAGAGATAGCACCTCCAGAAGCAAGCAAGCAAGCACACTGTAACACTGTAACTCACAAAATGCAGAACTGTCAGACCGGGTTCTGGCTTTTCTTCTGCATATCTATCCCTAGTATTTTGTATTCAATTTAGAAAGGGTCAGTCCCCAGGAGGCTAGGCCAAAGTGACACTTCCTCCAGCCAGAAGCCTGGAGACAATTAACAATTTAATAAACACAATTATAATAAATTCTATCGGGGAACATTTATTCAAAACTACCACAACCTCTGCCACAGCACTGCAAACAGCAGCAGGAAGGTGTACCAAACACTGGCAAGGGGAAGCTGGCTTATAACCCCCATAAGTCCACCCCCAACAACACAGCTCTAGTGAGGTTGTAAAACCCAAACTGCCATCAGCTGAGGATCGATCTACCAGAACACATTCATTTGTTTGTGGGGGACACCTGGATCAAACCATGACACTGGTCCCCAGGGCTTCAGTTACAGGGGTGCACTTTCTAGCCAGCAACTTGTAACCCCGCAGAAACTTTCTCCACCAATTCCTGCTACAGCCCTTCCCAGCTCCACACCCGTTGTCTTCCAAGGAGACACATACATACATACATATTTAAATTTTCCTTTTTTTTCTTCTTCCTCCCTCCCTCCTTGTCTTTCACCCCTCTCTCTCACCCTCCTTCTCTCCCTCTCTGGACAGAGTATAATGTAACCCAGTCTGGTTTCAAACCCAGCAGATAGCCAAGAATGGCTTTGAACTTGTGAATCTCCTACTGAACGCTGGAATTTCAGATGTTTGCCAACATGCCCAGTTCGTGCAGTGCTGGGGATTGGAACCCACTTTCTGTCCCTGGCTTAGTGAGAGACTTCTGCCACCCACTTGCTTTCCACCTCAGCAGGGGTCAAGCTAAGAGGAGGCACCAATCTCTGTGTGCAAATAAACCCCTAACTCCAGGGCATCACTTTCTCTCCAGCTGCTCTGGAGCTGGTCTCACCATTTCCACTGTCCAAGATTCCAGCCTTCCTTCTTGTATCCAGTGTCAATTTCTGTCATTGTCTCCCTGGGTGTGGAGGTTACAGGAAATGGAAAAGGTCCCAGCACTTCCCACAGTGTGGGCAATCCTTTGCTTCAGCGGATCTCCTGAACAGTTGCCTTCACTTTCATGTTTTGTGTGTAACCCTGGATCAGTTAACAGTCGCTGGACCTTTCTGATAAACCTTTGGGAAGTTCTGCAAGGATGGGTATGTTTAGCACCTTCTTCCGATATATAGGAGGATTTCAACTTTAAGGCTTCTTTGCCAAGCTTTTGGGTCAACAAAGAGTTTCATTTAACATCTTTTTATGTTATCAGATCCAAAGCGCTGAGGCCCTCAAACAAGGAAATCCTGGTGGTGATTGGTGCTGGTCCACCCAGAACCTCATCCTGGGTTGGCAAGTGCAGAGTGTGTCTTGTATGTATATATGCATGGACACGGTGACCTGAGTTCCTGGTCACCATGGCTGGATCACACTGAGCCACTCAGAGTCCAAATCCTGCTGCCCAAACTTCTCAACCACATAGGCTTTGTGACTGTTTTGGGATTCTATTACTTTAACTAGTTTTATTGCTAATTGTCCCACCAAAGATATGTGGAAGGTCAACTTTTCTTTATAGTAGGTCTTTGCATATCTCCTTGGATTTAGCCAAGAAAGAAAAGATGGGAGGGAAAGGAGGAGAAATATAGATATCCTGGGGCTGAAGCCACCTAGATCCCCTTCGCCAACTGCTCAAAGCCACTCTCTCTACAGTTACCTTTATCTAAGTTTTGGAAAAGTCCACCAGCTGCAGCCTCCACATGACCCACTTCCTGTCTCATGGAAGTTTCCCTGAAAGGCTGTTTCATGCTTTATTACCTAATCATTTGGCAAAGGCCATGGGTGTCCCACCTGCAGCCCTTTCTATCTCTGGGCTTATCAGCTGCTTCCAAAAGGAGCAACTTTTTCTGTTGCCTGTGGCTTCCTCCAGCTGTGAGAGCACAGCTGGAGTTGTCCAGGTACAGAGAACCAACTCCCTTCCTTTCGCCCTTCCTTTTCCCCCAGCCACAGCTCTCCCACAGTGTCCACTGGAGCCATAGGCTAAAGCGCCCATTTTCCTTTTCCCTTAGGTGGGAGAAGTCTGCCCTGAGCTCCCAGAGCTGCCTGAAGGGGTGATGCTCCCACAGCCACACTATCCTCCCTCTGGACATCATGATCTGTCTCTGGACATGTTTCTCTAGGAACCCAAGCTGAACATCTTCAAGCCAGAAATGAAATTATCGTGGGGACAGATGGGCAAGACCAACAGACTTTAGCTGAGATCAAGCAACTTCCAGGGGACAGATCATATCCATAGCTCAGGTCAATAGTGCAATGCTGTGTGTGGAAAGGAAATCTTTCAGAGGAACATTCTAGAAGCAGGAAACCCAGAAAGGGCAAGGAAATTTACTCCCTCTCTGATCCACTTCCTCCTTCCTTCCCAGTTTTCTCACCTGCCCCCCACTTCTACAAGCTGACCTTGGGCTCTGTGACCCAACCACTCTCCTTCCACTCATAACCTCCAGCTTAGTGCAGACCTGCCTACAGGGAGGGTGTCTCCCCTGTCTAGCTCTGTGACCCAACCATTCTTGTTCCACTCCTAGCTCTCAGCCTAGCACTGACTTGCCTTGGGTGTGGAGGGGGGGAAGTGTCTCCCCTGTCTGGCTCTAGGGGCCAACCTACCCACATCTGTGGCCCACCCCACAATGCCAACTATTGTCTTGGATCTTTGGAAGGAAATCTGAAAAGCCATTCGGATGAAAGACTGTTCCCAGGAAATAATCCCAAAGTCAAACCTGTACACACACAGGAGGCCTCAGCAGTGATTGGTGCAGGTGGAGAGCTTGCCCCATTCCTGTCCCCAGGCCTGTCTAAATTGAGTGGGGGATGCTCTTTTGCATGCATAAGGACATGCAAACTTTCACCCTCTGACTGGAGAGGTGTGGCCTGAAAGTCAAGAGCTTGTCCCTGCAGCAAAAACACACCCATTAAAAGTCATTATTACCAGGCTAGAGAGATTGCTCAGTGGTTAAGGCACTTACCTACAATGCTTAACCACCCAGGTATGATTCCCCAGTACCCACCTAAGCCAGACACACAAAATGGCACATGCATCTGGAGTTCATTCTCAGTGGCTAGAGGCCCTGGCATGCCCATTCTCTCTGTGTGTATCTCTGTCTATGTCTGTCTATCTGTCTGTCTTGGTCTCTGTCTCACTCTGCTTGCAAATAAATAAATAAAAAATTTTAAAAATCATGGTTACCTGCACATCTTAGAAACCCCAAAACTCACAGATAAGAGCTTAGGGACAGGGGTTGTTCTACAAGGCATAACTCTTACATTGCTTTCTTGACATTTCTGTGATTAATCACACAAGACCCTCATAAGATCAGGCCAATTAACATTCTCTCATGTGGCTCGTGAGGCCCCCTCCCATCCCTGAGGATATATAAGCAGTTTAACAATTGCTGGGGTGGAGGTGATGGAAGAGATGATTCTTTTTTGATGGTTTATCTGCCTATAAATTGCTCTCTAAGTAACCCTTTACTCATATACCTGTAAGTAACTCTAATTAAACGTATTTGTTCACTAAGAAAGACTAGGGTGGAGCAATCTCCTTGGGCTACTGTTGCCCTGTCTATGGTGGGTGAATAGAAATAAACACCTAGAAAAAGTCAGGCAATATTTGGCGACCAAACAGGGACGTGACAGAACACAATTTGAGTTTGTGAGGAGCAGTGACATGGCCCTTACCATAGTAATAAGACATGACTGAAGCTAAGCTGTCCACAGGTAGAGTGTCTGGAAGGGGAAATCCTGTGTGACTGTACTTCACCATGAGGAATGGAACAGCATGCCTCCTTGCTGTAGTAACACTTGCATTGCACCAGCAATGAGGAATAACACATGCAACTGTTCTGATTAATCAGGCTTCTCTGATTAAAAGTGAAATATTCATGTGGGGAATCCCAGACAGGACATCTCTTATAGATCTAGAGGGGCACAGTTCCTAGAATGGATCCCAGAGAGGTTGTCTTCTAAAGGTCTAGAGTGGTACACTTCCTAGAGTGGATCCTAGAGAGGTGGTCTTCTTCTATAGTTCTAGAGAGGCACATATACAGAAAATATATAGCAATCCCTAAACATAGAATGTATGGCATTGTGAAATAGGAGACTTAGAAACTCACCTCAAACTTAGGTAATTTTTCATATTATTTAGTCTTTTGTGCTGACACCATAGCTTTTACTTCCAATGATTTGTATTGCAGACCCTGACTTGTGCTGTGTCTTTAAAAAAAAAGAATCTCTGTAACTGTTACCACAGACAGACCTCTCTCTGCAAACCAATCATACTTCTGTTTTCCTTCCTGTTTTCTCTAGAAGACTTATCTCTGATACAAGGTCTCTGGCACTAGGCCAGGATACCAAGCTCTAAGATTCATAATAGTAGTCCAAGAAAAAGTATATATTTCTCTTTATAAAGTATGTAAAATGTATATAAAGCTCTGAACCACCAAAAATCAGAATCCAGGCTTTTGAAGAGATTCCTCTGGGCCCACACTGGCATGAAAATTAAACTGATTCTTCACTCAGATCTTTGGTGCCGGTTCTGTGAACTTCCATTTATTGTAATAATAGGATTTTAAGCAGCTGTGGCACCAGGTATGTGGCCAGAAATCCGTGCCACTGAAACTCAACTGTCTGCCCAGAAAGAACTTTCTCATGTAAGGAAGGAATTACAATGGGAAAAGACATGTGAGTATCCTCCACAGTAGCCTCTGATTTAGCAGGAAACATGGAGTAAAATGGTAAAATTTTGACAGAAAGGAGGGAGATAAAGAGATAGAAGTGACAGAAGATTCCCCTTGGGGAGGGAAACCCCATGATTCAGCATGCAGATAATGGCCTTAATAATGGCTCAGTAGAGGGTAACTAAGATAATTGGGGAACACTCTGAATCTAAACTGCTTGAATTGGGAAGGACGTTTCAGCAAGAAGTGAGAGAGCCTCTCATCGCCTGGCTCACAAGGGTGATGAGTTCTGCCTGCATGCTTGTGGAAATGAGGGAACTGAGTAATATAACTACACATTCTTTTTTGAGACAAAGGCTGCAAAATCCACAGTCCCTGATGAACTGTCTCATTAGGAACCATTAGGGACACTTGGTCCCATAAGTATGAGGGACTGGAAGACAACAGAAGAAGGGCTGGACATCGATGAGAGATCTGTGCCTGAGAGAGGTAGTGTTTGATGCCAAATTCTCTGGGTCAGTTAGAAATGTGTTCACAGTAGAGTTAAGAAATGAATTCAGGCTGGGCGTGGTGGTTCACGCCTTTAATCCCAGCACTTGGGAGGCAGAGGTAGGAGGATCACCATGAGTTCAAGGCCACCCTGAGACTACATAGTGAATTCCAGGTCAGCCTGGGCTAGAGTGAGACCCTACCTCGAAAAAAACAATAAAAAAAAAGTGAATTCAGCAGGTACTTTGGGATTGGTGTGGGGCTTTGCAACCTTCCTGAGCCCCATGGGGGTCATGATCTTTCTGAGGCAGAAGAGGTCCTAGTAGATCTGAGTGACAGACTAGAAGGCAAGCCAGGCTCACAAAGTGCAATCAGAAAGAACGTGAAATAGAAAAGGGTCTCTCCAGGTCACATGACAGCAAGATTTTTTTGTCAAGCTAGTGTTCTAAGGAGTGGGGGAGAAATGGACAAAAAGCCAAATGCTGTGCCTGACAGTCTCTGAACGGCTTTACACACAGTTCATCAAAGGGATGAAAGATGCAATCCTCACTATGCCTGCTTTTGTGGAGGAAGGTGCTCTCATGAGGCAGACACTGTTTCTATCAAGGTTGCCTTCAGGGAGAACCATGTAGCACACTTGGAAGGCCCCATGTTGAATTGCAGATCTATTGATCTCCAACCAATGTATTTGGGGTTGGGTGGATGCTGGGTCCAGGTGTTTTATAAAAGCATCACAAAGACATCTGAGCGTACTTCCAGGAGTGAGGATAGGAAATCAGTCCCCACAGGGCTTGGGGGCCAGGTACAGCTATGAAATTCTCAGGAGTTATATCTATAATTGACTAAGGTACAGATGATACCCAATAAGATGATTGAGAAAATTCTACAATAGCCTGTGCCTGCAAACACAAAGCATCAGTTAAGCAGTTTAAACTCAGAAGGGGCAGGTGGGGGAAGGGGTATCTAAAATACATAAGGTTTTCCAATGAAACTCCAAATGACAGGGATGGATCATCTCCCTATAAATTGTTGGCCGGGGAGGACCCTGAGCCCCCTCCTCCCAATACAGACTATTACCACTGCTGTTGGTTGTATACCTGGACTAGATAGCAAACCCCTATGGTTGAAAACACTATATACTTCAATTGCACAACAGGGAGAAATCAGGTTTGGACTGAGCTAGGAGCTTCCTCCTTACTGGCTGGCATCAATGTCTATATCTGTATCTATATCTCTATCATCTATATCTATCTATATCTATATCTGTATCATCTGTATCTATATCTATACCTATATCATCTATGTCTGTATCTATATCTATATTTATATCTATATCATCTGTATCTGTATCATCTATATCTGTATCTATATCTATATCATCTATATCTGCAGGGTGATGATGAGAATTGTCACCTGGCAATGGGCCCCTTGTGTTTATGTTAGCAACACGCCAAGCAAGATGCACACACTGGTACAGAGTGGTATGACCAAAATGGGTGTAACCAACTACTTTCTGCCTTTAAGGCTTGATTCTTAGGAGGGTATCCATGTTTGGAACTGTAATCCGGGACAGAGACCTGTGGCTGGGGATATCATACATCCTAGTAGGGAAGCTACTTGTTAAATGGACAAATATTCATATTGTCTTTCATAGATTATGGGTGTCAGCCAGGGAAGCTACTTTTGCAGTTACTGCAGAGACTTATAACTTATTAAAGTGCCAAGAATAATGCCTGTTGCTGTGACGTAGCAGCCCAAGGCTTAGAGAAAATAATTATACATATATTTCATCCCAGTTAGAAAAGGGGGTAGCGAGAAGGAAGGGATAGTGTTATGAGGGTCTGTCCTCTGGACATGATATGGCTGCTCTGTCCTGAGATCAGAGTAGGTGTGATCACCCACACAAGTTCACACCCACCAACATTCCCTTTTGGAAAGGGGAGGACGGCTCCCAAGGCCCACCAAGCCCTTTCTCTCTCCAAGGAAGGATAACAATTAACAATTGCCTGGAGGGGCTGGGGGAGGCTCCTTTTCAGTGGTGTAACTGCTCTTAAGTTGCCCACATTCCTGGAAGTAACCCCAGCTAAGCTCATTGGTTCATCAAGTCATTTTTTTGGGTCACCACTGGTCACTCTGCAGTGGAACAATCGCCACACAAGGTAGTGTGCCTCAACGGTAGAACACAAGCGTAGGAAGCAGGTGGCCCTTGGTTCAGTCCTCAGCTCCAAAAATAAAAAGCCTAGGTATTGTGCCAGAGGCACCCCATGACAGTCCCTTACACAAGTCCCTGTGAAGGAGGTGGTGTCTGGAACCCACCCAGAGAGTGTGAACTTTGGGGCTGTGGTGCAATTTCCATTTCTGTCCAGAAATGAGGTGGGTGGGGGGTAGGGCTGTCACAAGGGTGGGATCCCCAGCAGCAAGCCTCAGGTCCCCAAAGGCTTCCTACCCAGAATGCACTGGGTGGGTTAGAGCCTCAGTAGCCTTGGGGGAACTTTCCCTGCACGTTTTGCCGACACACTGGAATTTTCACAGCCAAGCCGAATGATTTATCTGTATGTCTTCATCGAGGGCAATTATTTTTTAGCACTTTGCTGAGCATGCTGGGTGATCTCATCCTAGGGAAAATCTTGCTCCCTTGGAACAAAAGCTTGAGGAGTGGCTCCATCCCAACTGCTCCAGAAATTTCTCGCTTTTGGAAAGAGACTTTTCTGTGCAGAGAGAAAGTCTACTTTGCAAGTTGAAAATGAGAGCATACAACTTTATTCAGTGAGTAAACCTCACAGAGCTTTTGGTCTAGGGAGTGGGGTGGGGGACAAGGAAGGGAGAGGGGAAAAAAGAGCTGGGCACAGAGTGGAAGCCCGTGAAAATGGAGGAGGGAGACAGATGCAGGACACTGAAGCGACCAAAAGAGCCAGGAAGGCAGACAGGGGAAGAGGACAGCAGGCAGAAGGGGGAGGGGAGGAGCCTCCAAGGCCTGCCTCTTGCCCTCTCCAATGTTTCTTGACCACACTGATGTCCACCCATTCCACTTCTCACCACTCTTTGTGTTTCTTTTTCTCTCTCCCTCCCTCCTTTTCTTCTTCCCTCCCTCCTTCCCTCTCTCCTTCCCTCCCTCCCTTCCTTTTTTCCTTCCTCCGTCCCTCCCTTCCTCCCTTCCTCCCTCCCTCCCTCCCTCCCTTCCTTTTCTTTCTTTGTTTTGTTTTGTTTTTGAGACAAGGTCTCATGTGTCCCAGGCTGGCCTTGAACTCCCTCTGTAGCCAAGGATTACCTTGAACTTCTGATCCTCCTGAGTCCTTATTTCTCAAGTATTGGGATTACAGGTTTACAATACCATGCCTAGTTTTTGCAATCCTGGGCATTGAACCCATGGCCTTGTGCATACTAGACAAGCACTTTACCAACTGAGCTACATTGCCAGCCACCCTCACCACTGCTTGGATCACCCATCAACCCCACTCCTAAGGTTTCTAGGAGCCAGTTGGCCTTTTCTTAGGGAGTTTCTCTCTTAATCCATGCCAGATTGGACACTTCACCCCTCCCCACTGCCTCTCCTGCCATGGCACCCCAACCTACTGTGAAGGCTGGCTGAGAGCCACCTAGATGCCCACAGCTGTTCTGGTCTTCAGCAGTTGTGACATCTAGGGTGTGCCCTTTGCCCTCTCTGAGCTCTCCATCTGTAGACTGGAAGGATGCTAAGTGGTGTCTCATCTGCTTCCCAAGTGTGGTTTCATTGGCTGCATGGAAGGTATGCGTGTGGGATTCCATTGGGGTGGTAAGGATGGGAGCTGCTGTGAGCCATAGAATTTTCCAGTAGGGGTGTGTCTATGCTTTCTGCTCCCACTCTCTCCATCCTGCCCTCCGTGATTAGCCTTCCTGATGTGTGCCTGTGATGGTTTCATCCAGGTGTCCCCCACAAACGAATGTGTTCTGAATGCTCAATCCCCAGCTGATGGCAGTTTGGGAATTGGAACCTTGTTGGAGGTGTGTTGTTGGGGGCCGGCTCATGGGGGACATAGCCAGCTTCCCCTTGCCAGTGTGGGGCACACTCTCCTGCTTCTGTTGTCCAGCTGATGTTGGCCAGGAGGTGATGTCCATTCTCTACTCATGCCATGGTTTTCCCTGCCATCATGGAGCTTCCCCTCAAGTCCCTAAGCCAAAATAAACCCATTCATTCCTCCACAAGCTGCTTTGTGTTGGGTTCTTTTCTGAGCAGCAATGAGAAGCTGACTACAACAGTGCCCTTGGCACTCGACCTCTCCTTAGCACCTTGACCGGCCCTCCTTCTCTTGCTCCTCAATGGTCATCCACAGCGTGCAATTTCCCCCTCACCGGCAGCCAAGGCCCCCAGAGCCATGGAGCTGGCTGGGCAGCCCATGTGCCACCATGGCTCCAAATGCCCCAGAGTTGGTGATGAAGGCCTGGGCTTGCTTCAGATGAAGATGCAGAAAAAGGCATGGGTTTGAAGGGCAGATTTGGTTCCCAATCTTACAACACTGGATATATTGCCTTGTGGGAACTTCTGTTCATTTGCCCAACTGGCTCCTAGAAGTCTTAGGAGCAGGGTTGGTGGGCACAAGGATCCAAAGAGTGGTGAGGAGGGCTGGGGCAAGGGATCGGTTGGTAGGTTGCTTGTCTCATTGGCAGGAAGCCCTGTTTTAAACCCCAGCACTGCATAAACCAGACATGGTGACATACACCTGTAATCCCAATACTTGGGAAGTAGAGACAGGAGGATCAGAAGTTCAAGGTATTCCTTGGCTGCATAGGGAGTTCAAGGCTAGCCTGGGATACATAAGACCCTGTCTCTAAATAAATAAATAAATAATAAATAAATAAATAAATAACCAAGGAAAGGAAGGGAGGGAAGGAGGGAGGGAGGGAGGGGAGAACAGAGGAAGGAAGGAAGGACAGAAAAAAATAATAATGATAAGAGCTAGCCAAGAAATGCCATGAGGCCCCACAATGGTAAAGCAGTGTGGTAATATACATGGTGAGGCCAAGAAGGCGAAGCTTGGGCTGGCATTTCTGCAGGTGCCTCCCAAGCCTCGGGGACTTCAGAGCCTCAGGAAGATGACACGTCCATTGGCAAGTGATAGATATGATTCTGGCAAATTGGCAAAACAGCACAGGTGTTCCGAGTGTACCAGGGAGCCAAATCCCAGCTCCACTGCTCCCCAGCTGAGTGGCTTTAAGCATGTTTCTTTGTGGCTCAGTTTTCTTGACTGTAAAATGGGCATCACAGGAGCCATCTTCTTCACGGAGTTGTCATGAGGATTAAAATCAGAGAGATTCATATGAGCTTATGGAAGAAAGTCCTGTGCAAGTATTGCTTTTAGCAGATGCTGTTTGTTAGTGGCATTCTTTATCAAAGATGGCATGTTCATTTCTGCTCAAGAGGCATGGTGTCCAGAAAGCAAAAGACCTGAACACAGTTCACACTCTGCCTTCCACCAAGTCTAGCTTCTCCCTCCTTTGCAACTAACCATTGCTCTCTGAAGGGACACCAGACAGAAGTCCTCCTCCCCTCCCTAGGAACCTGGTGCCAACCACTTTCTACGGCCCCATATGTATCCAGGACAGTGACGTCACCAGGTGAGACAGATGTGCCTGTGCTGGCAAAGGAATGACGTGAAGGGAGGGATAGAAATGCCCGGGGCCCAGCTTGTCTCGTCGTTTGATGTGCTTGGAGCATTTCCAGCTGACTCAGCCATGTGGTATCATCGGTCACTAGAGCACCGTGGCCAAGAGGGGCCTGGACTGCGATGGTGCAGCTGAGGCAGGAAGAGAGACCATGCTGGTTCACAGAGATCTCTCTGGCTGCTGGTGGGAAAATAGGATATAGTTCAGGGCAAGATAAGAGCTATGTGGAGTCCCAGCTCTGTGGTGAGGAAAGATGGAGAGCTGGATCCAGAGGGTGGCCTTGGGAAGGAGCAAGAGGACCAGGTGAGTCCAACTGTGCTGATAGAATTGTCCAGATGTGGTGACCAGTCAGGTGCGGGCAGGGAGGAGGAGTGAGGATTTAGGTAGACCTAAGTGTCCAGCAATGGCTGGAAAGTGCCGTCCACTGTGATGAGCTCTCGTGTGACGGTGTCATCTGCCTTGAAGATTACAAGAAGACAGGAATAGTAGAACCATCACTTGCAATAACAAATCCACACCCGATGAACCCATGATACTTGCCAAGCTGGCAGAATCCAGTGGGCAGAGGAGCACTCTCCTGTCCTCTGCTGAGGAGGCTGGGCACTTCTGGCCTCAACAGGATCTAAGAACCAGAGAGGACCTGAGCTGCCCAGGAAGAGAGTTCCCAGGACACATCACCCTAAGATTCCTCATCGAAGCCTCACAGCCTTGCCCACAGCAGCAGAGTGACAGGGTCCTTCCAGTCTGTTCCTCAAGTAAGCACCACACTTGATGGGTGATCGCTTCATCTGTGACACAGGGTTAATGGTTAGAGGAAGAAGGAAGCCACTTATGGACAGCTCCCAGGAGAGCATCTGTCATGTAATGTCCAACTAGACGAAGCTGTGGTCACTAATGTCACTGCTGTATTTTCTACATCCACCTATGTGGCTCTTTTCTCTCCTTGCCTTGAAGACTTTAAGATTTCCTGGTTTTCCTTCCCCTTTAAATCCTTCACATCTAGTAGGTCTGAACAGTCTTGGGTTTCCGTCTGCTTCCTTCACTGGATCGGTCCTGTCTATCCTCCAGAAAGAGTCTGAATACGGACAGCCGAATGTCATCTGGCTGAAGAGCTGACTGCAGCCATGGACCCTGCAATGGAGAGATGCCCTGGCAAAGGAATGGCAGGTGGAAACGTCATAGTCAGAAATGCACTTGATGTACTGCCAGCCATCACGGCCACTCAGTGCTCTGTAGGAGCTAGATGTGTTCCTTGTGATTTGGTGCCTAGTTAAGAGCTGTGCCTCCCTGTCCCTGTCCAATGTCACAAGGGAAGGTGGTGCCACACCTCACTAACTGGGAAACAGAAAGAACTTCAGAATGAAAAATATGGTTTCTACATGACCTGGTATTGCTTTTGTCCTGTTGTAAAGTTTAGAAGTTAGAGATCGTCAGCATGTACACACACACACACACACACACACACACACACACACACACACACACAAAGAGAGAGAGAGAGAGAGAGAGAGAGAATATTATTCAGTGCTCAGAAAGACATCCTGCTATTTATTTATGAAAATGTGGAACCAGAAAACATTACCTTAAGTGAAATTAGCTAGATACAGAAAGACATATACCATATGATCTCACTCATTTGTGGAATCTAAGACAAAAAACACTCCTAAAAGCAAGTGGTGGCTGCAGGGGTATGGATGCAGGGTATAGGGAATGGAAGCTATTGATCCAAGGGTAGAGAGAGTTTCATCAGTGTAGGGCAAGAACATTCTGAAGGTCTGTGGTACAGCATGAAGCTAGAGCTAATACTGTAGGACCAGGGACATCCCGTGACATCCTGGCCGGACCTGGATCAACACAGACTGGCTACAGAAAGACTTCAACCTGGGCAATGGCAGCTTCACTCTGGGTCAATGCTAATGAAAAATTCAAGATGGCACCCCCTAGAAAATGGGAACATTTCTGTTTGGAGACAGTCCCTTGGATGAGCCCTTGACCTTGAGAGGGGTCACGTGAGAGTGACTCCTGAAGATGGGTTTGGTGGTCAGCACCCAGCACGCGCCTTCTTCTTCAACTGTCCTAAACACCCCTTCTAAGCTGTCTTGAAACACCCCTTGCTTGCAGTCAGAACTGGAGCCACGCTTTGCAGTGTCCAACTGTGGAGCTCAAAGAATGGCTTCCTATATTACTCATTCATCCACCCAGTCGTCTTGCCAGGCACCAGAGAGGCCCCAGCAAACAAGACTGAACATGGTCCCTGCCCTCTCAGGCTTCATGGGGTGACAGATTGGGAGGCAGGTGGACAAGGCCTCTCAGCCCCATTAATGATGGTCGGATGATCTCACCTGCCCATAAACTCTCTGAACCTCAGTTCCCTCCAGTCTGAGATGTATAGCCATGCCTGCCTCGTGGGACTCGGGCGAGTGGAAAGATTTCATCAGGCTAACCAACGAGAAAGTGCTTTGCTACCTATAAAGATCCTATCTATCGATTATTGCAGCTAATAGTGTGACCTGAGTTGTGACTGCAGCTTCACTTTTCCATTCAGGAAGTTTCCTCTTCCTGACCTGGCACTGGTGCCAACAATCTGGGTAAGTTATTTTGCATGGCAAACTCTAATGACAGTGATTAATCTGCTCTGGATCCAACCTTTTTTTTTTTTTTCAAAACAGCTTCACTAAGACACAATTCACATACTATCTGATTCATGCACTTCAAGTTTATAGCGCAGTGTTTTGTTTTGTTTTTTTAAGGATGTTCCCAAGATATAGCCGTAATCACAATGTAATTTTAGAACATTTTTTTCCTTCTTCTAAAATCTCAATTCCAGGCTAGGGAGATGCCTCAGTCAGTAAAGTGCTTTTCCTTAAAGCATGAGAACCTGAGTTAGGTCTCCAGACCGGGGAAAACATCTGGGCATGCATGTGAAATCCCAGGCTGGGGAGGTGGAGGCAGGAGGATCACTGGCCAGCCAGTGAGTTCCAGGCCAATGAGAGGCCCTGTCTCAGAAAAGGTAAATGGGGGCTGAGGAGATGGTTCAGCTGGTAAATTGTTATGTAAATATGAGGACCTGAGTTTGGATCCCCAGCGCCTACATGAATGCCCAGTGCACGTGGAAGCCCCTGTTGTAATCTCAGCCCTTGGATGTGAAGACAGGGATTATTGGCACAAACGGGCTATCTGAACTAGCCGAATCAGTGAGTTCTGAGTTCAAATGAGAGACTGTGTCCTAGGTAATAAGGTAGTGAACAATAGAGGAAGATTCCTAGTGTCAACCTTTGACCTCCATACCCTCCCCACAAATGTGAAAAAACATACACATTTTATATATATATATATATATATATATATATATATATATATATATATATATATATATATATATATATATATACACACACACACACACACATGCATGCAAGCCAAAAAGGGGGATGATAAACAATACCAGAGGTCTGTCCACTGGTCTCCACAAGGACACATGAACCTGCATGTGCACACACACACACACACACACAGTAATAATAATAAAAACACATGTCCATTAGTATTCAGTACACATTCTATCTCTCTCATCACCCTTGCTCCTCCTATAAGCAACCACTGTCCTTTCTGTATGCAACTCAGTCATGTAGCTCAATGGTAGAATACTAACCTAGTATGTGTAAAACCCTGGGTTCAATCCCCAGCACCTCCATAAAATAAAAATTTAAAAACTCATGTTAACACTCATGGATGGACTCTAACTCAGCATGCTTTTCACCTTCACTCATGTTGTATCATGACCCGGTAATTCATATCTCTATAGCACTGAATAGCATCCCATTTTATGGATAAAACACATTTCATTTATACAGCCATCAATTGAGAGGCATTGGTTTATTTCTACTTCTGGCTAATCTTTATACATACATATATATATACATATATATGTATATATATACATATATATACATATATATATGTATATATATACATATATGTTTCTAGGCACACCCATGGAGAAGTTTCTAGGTGTTTTTATTTCCCTTGGGCATATACCTAGGATTAGAATTGCTGGGTCAGATAGCTCTATGTATAAAGCTATGTCCATCCTTCCTTTAAAAAAAGTATTTTCATTTACTTATTTTAGAGAGAGAAACAGAGAAAATGTATAGGTACAACAAGGCCTCCAGCCACTGCAAACAAACTCCAGACACATATGCCACTTTGTGTATCTGGACTTATGTGGATGCTGGGGAATCGAATGCCACTGGTCAAGTTTTGTAAGCAAGTGCTTTTAACCACTGAGCTTTCTCCCTAGCTTGTCTTCCTTTTTTTTTTTTT